>CAJUYI010001513.1:4950-21894 GCA_910591695.1 Galerucella pusilla
AAAACTACAACATTCTTTTTATTACTGTGATGCCAAATATCGATGTCCCGCGTTTAAATTGTAGAGGAAGGTTGATAATATAATAGTCTTTCGTATAATGAGATCTTTTTTACTCATCATTTTTGCGTTTCATAAGCAAAAAATCTCATGTAAGAGAGTAGGGGACGTTTATGAAATTTTACGTTGAGATGAGAGGTTTGAAAAATTAAGGATAATTGTCTCACGTAATTTGGTTATAAAAAAAGTAAATTATAATACCAGTAAAATTTCACTAATAATTTTAATATTCTCTTGCTTTCTACAAACGCATTGAATTTAAAGAATGATAATCTAAAATGATAATTTTGAACTAGTTTTTCCACAACTCTTGACCGTTCCGTATATTAAACAACGAATGCAACGCAAAAACAATATACAGTGACGTCGTCAGAATAATTGAGTGACATGAGGCTCGCGTGCTACCAAACATCCCTGACACCTTGTTACGGCCATAGTTGCTGCATTGCACATACTCCATGCAAATTCTCTTTCCGAAATGAATATTAAACTGACACCTAGAGAAATTGCTATAGCGTAAAATGTGTCTGTCTGGTCATGCCATGATACCGAAAAGAAATTATGATGGAACAGTGTCTGGCTCGTTTATACGAATAATTATGAAAACAGTTTTGACGGTTGTTGTTCATAGTTAATTTGTTTTTTTTAGTTACCCTAGCACTGTGTACTTTTTGATTTTTGAATTTTATTTGTTACCTGCATGCGTTGTTCTTTTATTTGAAAAAGTAATTTTAACTTTATATCTATGACACCAAATATTATTATTTGTTGTTTCATAAGCCGTGATATAAATTTGTATAAAATTGGATTTGTGTAGCAGCATTTGGATATCAAAAAATTTTATTACCATTCTCCAAATTCTGTTTATACCATCTATCAAGCTGATATACATATAAAACAATCCACTATACAGGGTGTCCCACGACGAGTTAAAACTATCTGTATATGGCAAAATACTTATAGTAAAATCATGAAAATTTTTACATTTGGGTTTTCGAATACCATCTTTTCAACTAAAATATTTTCAAAGATGACAGACTTCCGATTCTACCAGAAGTCGACGGCAACTTTGTTATTTTGAATAGAACACCCTGTATATTAGTACACTTTTTAAATCTACGTAAAATTTTAGTATAGTTTTGTCTGAAAACTTTTTTCGAAAAATGCATACTTTTTGAGTTATTAATTTTTTTGTAAAAAATTTGACCGTTGCAGACCCTTGTAAATTATTTTTTTACGAGGATACCCTTGAAGATATGAAAATGGTTCCTGTTCAGTTGCTTTTAGCAAGGTCAGAGGTATTTGAATCTATGTTGAAAAATTTCATTTTATACAGGGTGTGTATAAAAAGTGTTCAAATTTTAACTTCATAAATATCAAATTTCTTTATTTTCTTAAATAGAACCAGCCGGTTTTTTCCATTTCAATGCATTCAGGGGTAAAAAATAAGGCAAATTCATGCATACTTTTTTATACCTAAACCTTACCGTTATCCAGATATTGAATGTTTTCTGTAAGGAAAGGTATAGGAAAGTATACATGAATTTGCCTTATTTTTACCTCTGAATGCATTGAAATAGAAAAATCGCACTCCCTCATGAAGGGTACCGTACCATTATCTATAATAATGAATATTCTGCTAAATATTTCAAACGCTATCAAGCAGAATAATTATTGAAAAATAAAATTAACAATAAAAAAAACTTCTTCACGGGGAATCGAATCCGGGTCTACCGCGTGAGAGTCTGGTTTGCTTACTACTCGACCACCGAGAGATATGCAAATTGATTATCTATAACGTCAGATGTATTACATAATTTTTGCTTAAAAGGAACCAACGTTCCTACCGTGTGTCCCGCGACACGTTCTACCTTTTTTTTCGCCTTTGCCTATTTTTTACAATATTACATTAGAGTTGATCCCGCAAAAGGGTTCCGGTAAAAAAAAGGCTTGAAAGATTCCTAGGGTTTTCCCAAGCTTCCAGAGTGCTTGGTTCCTGGTTCGTACACTTATATCTCAATTTCTTTTATTCCTTTTGAGCAGTCTGTGCACCATAGAATGGCATTATTCCCAAATCTACTCATGGTATTTGGATGCCATTCCTTCTTGTTGCTTAACTCCGCAACGGCATGTCCAAGGTTTCCTGATGTCTAAGAAGTAAGGCGGTTTTTAATGATTCCCTTTCTACTTGGTCTGTATCTTTTTACCACACTTTCCTCCACCATATGTAGTGGTGTGGGGTTGTAAATCATTCAATAGTAAGTTTTATTGGCAAAAAATAAATATGAACAAAATTATTATCGAACATTTTTTGCTTTCTCATGAGCTACAAACTACAAAACAACGTTTTGGGTCATTAGAAAATAGCTTTAGAGCTTATGTTACAGGTTCCTGTTTTCAAACGACTTCAGTTTACTTGATCTATTTCTTTTTTTGGGTCAAATTTAGTCATTGAAATTTGGTACACTGCTCCCATACAGCACTCTTCGTACCAGGGACGTACATTTTATGTCCTTTCTACGTCGGTACGTACGGTACGTACATTTTATGTACATTTCCAGTTAGGACCAACAACGGATGTACATTGGACGTACATAAATATATGTACATAGTACGTCGACAATATGATGTGGGTATCTAGATATCATAAGTATTTTTTTTAATTCACGATTAAACAAACAGAAAATTTGAGGTCGGTTACACCAAACAAAATAACGTTCAAACATGTAACGTCGTTCACAGGTTATGGCTCCAAAAACTGAAATAATTTAAAATGTCATCCGCCATTTTAGAAAGACTGCGCTTGCTCAGTTTATCGTTTAGCGTGGAACTGTAGGTTAAGCGGTGGCAGTATTTAAATAGAATAACAAATTGAGACCTTCATTTCAAAATAATATTATCCACTCTGCCGGTTTATATATTCAGTTCCTCAGGATATTGACAAAACATTTTCAAATTTTCATCAGAGGTTTTATAACTCAATAATTCGTTTGAATATTCCAGTCTTCTATTCAACTTTCAAAAATAACAGTTCTCTTATTTGAGCTGTGCAAATTACAAAGGTGCGATCTCAACTCCCACAACCTCTAAGAAACAAACAAATGACCCTATAAAAAGAACCGACAACTTGTGCCGCGACCAATTTAGCACCTCATTGACAGCTCGCTCACGTGATGACTCCTTGCAGGGCGACTTCTAAGTTAGTAGTGTGTAACGTAGCTAACTGTATTGGGTATGCGGAGAGATTCTCTCGCGGTGATAAGAAATCTCTAGAAGATGAACGGTGCATATAGAATGAGGGATTTGGAGACAATATGATAGTATTTGATTTTGGATTTACTCAAATTGCTTCATGGAGAGAGTAAAATGAAAGTAAAAAGTAGGTACTACAGTTTTGCGACAAAAACTGTATGCATACAAGGTGTACAATTTTTGTACTCCATAACAAAATAACGACTGAAGATGTGATTCGCGTAAGAAGAAATATGTACATAATGCAAGATCGAAGGAGCAGCTCGCGATGAGCTTCAACGTGAAAACCAATAAAAGGGAAGATTCCATCATTAAAAACGACGGAACAATATAGTATATTGTTTGTCGAAAAGGAAAAGCTCAACATCCCTGGACAACTGTGAAGATTGTCGAGACTTAGCAGCACAGAGTCCAGAATGTGGCTTTTCCGAGTTGAACATACTGTTTCCGCTAATAATCGTTCAAAATTTGACAGATATTAATTAGTTTTGAGAATTAATGTTCAGGAAATGAAATATTTTTACCAGCTTTGAAATAATTGAGTTAACTGTATAAACCCTCACTTCGTGGAATCTACTCATCATATGGTTTTAAATGAAACTTACTGTTTTTAAATGACTCCACAATATATTTGTAAAAATGTGTAAATTGCAAGTAAAGATTGTCATTCTGACGATGATATTTATATCGAAACAATTGTCAATTTACTTGCAATTTACACATTTTTACAAATATATTGTGGAGTCATTTAAAAACAGTTAGTTTCATTTAAAACCATATAGCTTTGAAATAGTTTGCAATGTGACAACGTTGTTCAAATTTCAACTGCAATATGAGGTTATGGCTCTTTGTTATGGTTAGATAAAGGAAAAGCTTAGCAGAGACATTGACGTTTATATTATTATGTCAATGAGCTAGCTGAGGTTACGAATTTCTTACTTAAAAATATTCCATCAATATGTGAGAATAAATAAATATTTCTTCCTGAATATTAAATAACTACACCATACCTTCGATCAATTTCCATAATGTTCACCGAAATAATTAATTTTGTCACAAAAATAGACAAATTTTTATACTCAAAGTGACGTTTGTTGCTGTCGTTCATTAACGGCGATTTCTAACGAGAAATTCGTCAACATTTATCGTTCGTAAACGATATTCGAGTTAACTGTATAAACCCTCACTTCGTGGAATCTACTCATCATATGGTTTTAAATTAAACTAACTGTTTTTAAATGACTCCACATACTTACAGACTAGACCCCAAATGCCCAATTTCACCAACCATTTCCTAAAGTTACATAGGTTATACCTAAATCAGATTTTGGAATTGCTATACCTTATTTATGGCCGTTTGCACCAATAAAAGCATAAGCTAAGAATAACTAAGGCGAGCTTAAAATTTAAGGGTCGCTTAGTGAAAGTTCAGTTGCACCAATGTTTTTCCTCGGCTTCTTAGCTAAGTGTTTAATACATTTGTCAACATCGCTTTTTAAGTTGAGTTTTATTGATTTCTCTATGGTTTCTGGTGACTTTTCGTTTTTATGGTTTGAAATAAATGTATTAAAAACTGTTAAACGTCAATTTTTGAATTTTTGAAAATCAAAAGATTTTATTCTTGTTTTCTTAATAAGAAAATTACTGATAATGGACACAGTTAAAAATAAGAAAATCAGATCGGCAAATTATATAGTACAAGAGAAAGAGCTGCTAATATCTTTAGCTGCAAAGTACAAAGATATTATTGAGAATAAGAAAACTGATGGTTTGTCAGTTTCCGATAAAAATTCTTCGTAATCATTTTTACGGTTGTACCGTCTTCTAGGAAATCCATTTTCAAGAATGTCCAATACTTCCAAATCATCCTCCATAAACATTCTTCTTCAAAAATAAAGAAACACACCTGAAATAGGAAAACGCAAAACGAATACCCGAAAACAGAAAAATAATTGACATATATCAATCAAAACACAAAAATATTAGGTTAGAAATCTCCACTTTGAGGATAAGTGGAGTTTAAGCGAGCGATTTTCTAAGCTTAGCTAAGTGGAGCTTTACATGACAAGTTGTTCATGGTGCAAAGCAAAACTTTCCTAAAGCGCCACTTAACTTTAAGTCTACTTAAATATTAATTGGTGCAAACGGCCATAAAACCAGGAGGAGTAATTTGAATTCAAGTTGGCAATTCTGTAGACCTCTGATTGGTCAGATTCCGCCCAGTTTCACACAGCACTTTTTAAAGTTGACATCACCTGATAGTTTTCATTTTTGATAGTTCTGACAGATAGATATACTTAATTTGTCATCGCATCCGCTCTTGTTATTTTATTATTTCCACTTAGTTTCGTTGAAACTGTAACAGTTTTTAAGTTTTTAAAGGAACAGTTTAATAAAAAGATGTCGATAACTAATCCTTACTTTATTATCAATGTTTTTAGAAATATTGGCAGTGATAGCATATTCAGCCAAGTGACTAGTGTATTATTTCTTTTCATTTTTGTGGATTAGAATGCCAGGACGTGAAATTTCTCAGTTTATTCGAGCAAGAATTACTACTTTACATGATGCACGACACTCTAATCATGAAATATCAGAAATCTTGGGCATTCCTAGATCATCTGTTGTGCGAATAGTACACAGATATCAAGAGTTTGATACAGTGGAAAACAGACCACGTAGTGGACGTCCTCGAGTGTCTAGCGAAAGGGAGGATCGTTATTTGGTGCAATATGCCCGCAGACACCGCTCAGCTTCAGCTCTTCGGAGTCATTTTCAGGGTTTTCGCCGTGTTATATCGACACCTACAATTCGAAAACGACTCCATAATGCAAATTTACGTGCTAGAAGACCATTAAGGGTCCCCACTCTACTTCCACGACATCGTGCAGTACGTCTTCAGTGGGCGCGAGAGCACAGGGGTTGGCTTTTGCAACAGTGGAGGTGGGTGTTATTTACAGACGAAACCAGAATTGGACTGGTGAGTGATGACAATCGGCAAAGAGTATGGAGAGAACCAGGTCGTCAACAGCGACTTAATTTCGTCCGCGAAGTTGCTCCCTACCAAGAGGGTACCGTAATGTTTTCGGGGGGAATAATGTTTAACCGCCGTACCGCATTAATTCTAATTCCACAGAATATGACCAGCTAAATTTACGTCGATCAAGTTATTACACCCATTATCTATCCCATACGAAACGAATTAGGCGAAAATTTTGTGTTTATGGACGACAACGCCCGACCACATCGCGCAAGAAGGGTTCAGGATTCACTTGAAGCAGGACATATCAAATGTGAACATTATCGAATAATTTAAAAAACCAACTTATTGACTTCCTTTTTATTGCATTCAGTTATTTGCTAATTAAAAACAGCTATATTATAGTGATGTGTATGTTCTAATCTATACGAAACAGGACAAATATCCGTGTATCCGTCTGTTTAACATCTAAATAATCTACTAGACAGACTAGAAATCTTACTTACCTACTATACTTATGACTATTCGTGGTTGATTTTTTTGTCAATCAAGTACTATTTAATAGATTTGGAACACGACTGTTGACTACTTTTTCGGAACACACCATTTAGTTACTAATCTGGTAACTTTTAGTGGTGTGAGGCTTTTCAAATATCCTCCTGGTTATAAAATGGACTATAAGTGAAATTTTCGTTTTACCATGCACTAAGAAACATGATAGAAAATACCCAATATTGTCACTCTCAAGTAATTCTTAGCGCGTGGTAAAACGAAAATTCTATTTTGTCATTCAAAAAACTGATTTAAGTATTAACTAACTTTAGGAAATGGTTGGTGAAATTGGGCATTAGTCTTTTGGTAGATTTGTAATTAAGGTTACGGATGTGCGGGGGCTCCTAGGATAAATATTTGGTTGCATCCATTCTATGATAAATGAAAAAAAAGGGGTTGGTTCACAATATAATATTTAAATAGGATTTATTGGACCACAAAAACAATTCTTTTAAATGTATCTACACTGACAAAAGAACAGCTTTACAAGTGTTTTTCAACTACAAAGATTTAATATCACTAGCAACTACATAAACTTACAATACATTATACTCGAAAAATCAACAAGTTTTAATTTCTTACTAAACGCTGTTATATTGAAAGCTACGGCGCGAATACTGTTTCGAGAGCTGTATTTACCAGTCGGCTTAATATATTTGCCTATCTTACATCTTAAGCTTTGAAAATTGAGCGGCACTCGAAATTCTTCAAGTCTCTTTTGTTTCAATGTAACAATCATTTAATAAAAAATAGAAGCAAATAGAAAAAATAGCATATCGTGTTCTTTGTTAACTGTGGGATAAACATTTTACAAAATATACCAACTAGACTAGGTAGCGCACCTTGTAAGTTCTTTTTAAACATTTCGAGGGATATATCTACTTACAACTCTACTAAGAGCACTTTCGTCGGACAGATTTGGAACGAAGAGTATTTTGCAAATGATAATTATAAATAAACACTTTAAAAGTAGGTAGTTAAATCGAAATGAGAAATATATCATTGGGAGTAGATATTAAGACTAAGAAAGGAAAAAAGATATGAAATAATTTATGATCGAAAGCTATGTTTATGTGGAAAAGTATTTCAAGAGAGATGCATTGTTTCGGTATAGGTATATCTCCCAATATCTATATTCATGTAAAACTTATTTAGATTGCATCCGCACTATGATTTGCTGCATATTCCTAGTAAATTTCTCCCACATAATATTTTTGTCTTCTTCTTTCGCATTTTGTAGTACTTCTAGATTGACTAAAACAAGCCTCAGACTTCTGTGTTTAGATTAACAATGCACATTTTGTCAATTAAAAGGTCTCTACTTCAAAGCTGTGAACCGAAGCAAACCTTCCAAACAGTAGTAATTACCAATTTTCTTAAAGTGACCAAAAATGTATATACCTACTTTGAGAATAATAGAGCCAAGTCTTGCCAGGATCTAGTTTATATCGTTCAGTTTATATTCTGGATATATTTTTCACTTTTACTTATTTAGCATGTTTCATACTGGAAGACTTAATGTCAAAAGACGGGACTTCACCAAACTGAGCAAGAAATGCGTGGAACTGCACACTATAGCTGTATTCTTTTTACCACGTTTACCGAGTCACTCAGTTTGGAAAAAGTTTATGTTCTTTCAATATGGCTTGAGTTGAGTACAAAGTGAGACTAACTAAGAAAATTTCTTCCCCCCTTACCCCAATTGAGCTAGCTTTTCATAGAACTTAGAAGTGAGTTGGAAAGTTTTTGCGATATTTGTTGATGTCACATGTCACATCTATCTTAAAAGTGTGGTTAGTGTTCTTTTAAATAAGAATTGCTTTAAGAAGTGGCATTTATGGCACTTTCAGGAACCATTGCCTGTTGAAAATAAAAATTTGTATATAAACTAAATTTTTTTGTTATAATCCGAGGTATAAAAAACATCAGCGGTTATGTTATTATTGTGATCTGTTACTGTCATGCATTCTTTTTAGATATAAATTTGTCTCAATTTATCTTACTTCATCTCAGCTCACTTTGTCTTAATTATTCTTACAAGTGAGACAGTCGACTGGTAAAAAGAATACAGCATGTTCTGGAACATAGAATCCGATACATAAACTGGCAATAACTTTCACTTTTTACTACTACTACTACTACTACTTTCTGGAGTTCGTGTTAAGATCTACAGATGGTCCTTGGCCAAAACGACGAGGAACCATTCACACGAAACTAGAGAGAATCGACGAAAGATAACATCGATTCCCAAAGTTAATTTGGAAGGCTATCTCTGACTGAAGAAACCTACAAATTATATGAAAATACAGACGATATTAGAAAGATTGCAGAATTAATAAAAATCTGAAAAAAAAATCACAGCAAAACACTTAAATAGATAAAACCAATTGTTATAAATTATGTGAAAAATACAGGGATATGCATTTTAAAGTATTTATTATTATTATCACTGCATATTTTCTATCAATGTATTATTAAAAGAATAACAGTTGACTAACGATTTAGGCTGTTTAGCTACAAAAGTAAAATCACGGAAATCATATATGTATCTACAAGAGATTCAAAGAAATCCAATAACAGACAAAATAGTCCAGTTACATGATATCAGTACAGTGGTTGTGTAGAAATAAACTTGAGTTTATACAGCAAATAAAATTACCATCATCCAATTAAATCTAGACTTTCGTGAATGTGACGTTTTGTGTTCTATGGTTAACAGTAACAAACTACACCAAGGGTGTGTTTATAAACTTACTCCGAGTTACATCTAGTTACGCGAGAGTTAAGTCACGTGGTTTATATGGATGGCTGATCCATCATCTAGATCTAGAGAGTAAATAAACGGTACTGAGTTAATCTTTAACTCTGGAGTAAGTATGTGAACACACCCCAACAACTCGTATTTTATCACCTACAGTGATATTCGAAAGGGGTTTTATAGTTGTTTTGTAGTTGGTGGTGAGTTATTAGGTTGTGTTGACTGACAGTGTAATGTTTGTGTGCATTGGCAGAAACGATTCGAGCCATGTGCAATAATATTTTCGAAATAAAATGAAAAGATAGTCAGCTTTTATTATATTTTTTTTTGTTAACGAATTTTGCTTTATGTGCTGTATAAGCTCTGCTTAAGAAAATATATTGTTTACGAATAACATTTATTGGTAATGTATCTGCTGATATAATTGAAAATGTAATTGATTTCAAAGGTTTGATTTGGCCAAATTTTAAAATTTTTTTCTTTGCGCACTTTTGTCAATTCAACTGAATAGGAGATTTAAACTTCAACTTTATGGGCACTCACACAAGATAAATAAAAGTTTAATGATGAGGTCATCCGTATTTTGTTTTGTTTTTAACGTAAAATATTGTTCAGCAGATATTTTTGAAATGTACCGTTTGGTCCATAACTTATAAAATAGTTTCTGGTGTAGGTACTCGGGTTATTTGAAAAAAATTATGAACATATTATGTAACAAAAAGGCTCATGTAAACAATATCATAACTTGAAGTCCTGCAAGATTAGGACTTGATGCACGCCATTGATTTTGTTGAGTTTATCAATAGTACAAGAACAAATTTTCGTTCATCTAATATCCATTTTGGAAAGTCTTTCGTACACTCATACATTTTGTTACCTTCTAAAATGTTTATAAATCATCTGCTAGTCTACAACCGTCAGTATAAGAAACGTGCCAAACTTGCACACAGATAAAATAGAAATATTTCAAGCAGCGTGCTGTTTTAATTGTATCACTTAAACTCTCTAATATTATTGACTCAAGTTTCTTAGCATCAATTCAAAAATGTTTAGGCTCAAAGTAGTTTAATTTCAAGTTACATACATGTGTCAAATAAAATTAAACAATACGTTTTTGCTATTAGGCTTAAATTCCATTGTTTTTGTTATCCCATAGGGCGGAAAAGTCCACTTTTCCGCACTCATTGTAGTGCGGAAAGAGTCACTTTTCCGCACTAGTGGACAGGTCCATGAGGTACTATAAAGCAGGGAGGCGACTGCATCAGGCGGCATTACAAAAGGGTGGCAATTGGAGAGCGAACTTGGAAAATATTTATGCGTTTGTTTTTTATTTAAAACTTAAACTTTTTCCGATATGCAAACAAAGTTATTATATCAGAAAAGAATTTATGTTATTATAATAGGAAACATAGTTTCAAAATATTCAAAATAAGAGGCGGCATTTGGGAGGCATGCATCACCGCATATCACCGTTCGATGCTGCGATTGCTTAATACTGTTCAAAAGCTCACTCACATTAAAAATTCAAACGAATGTTCGTATATCTTCAAACCTAAGGCAAATTAATTTATCCGTCGATATGTCACAATAGATGAAACTTGGGAAAATCATTATATCCCAGAAACAGAAATACAGTCGAAACAAAGGATTTCATACGAGAAAAGTGCTCCCAAGAAAGCAAAAACCGTTTTTTCTGCCAATAAGGTCATTGCCACAGTCTTTTTGGAAGGTATTCTTTATTGATTATTTAGAAAGAAAAGGGAAAACGATAACTCTCCGATATTGTGCTAAATTACTGATGACACGTTTTAATGCCTCACGTACGTATTTGTTGAAGAAACAGTTTTGTTCCATCAGACAATGCTCCTGCCCATTCGTCCGCTATTGTTGCAGAAAAATTAGCCGAACAGCGCTAGTCATTATTACCTCATCCGCCATATTCACCTGATATGGCTCCCTCCGATTATTTCCTGTTACCAAACTCAGGTAAATGGCTTGATGGAAAGCGATTTCGAACATTATTTCGGACAAATGAAGAGGTGATTGCAGAGACAAACGCGTATTTTGCGGAACTTAATTTTGGATGGTTTCAAAAAATTGGAAACTCGTTGTACCAAGTGTGTAGAGTTGAAAGGAGATTATGCATATATATGCGTACATGCATGGAGAAGTTTTTCAAAATCAGTTGACGTTCCTATTATTCCAAACCGAAGTAGGTACATTTGATACGAACTAAGATTATATTTGCAACTTGAAAGATAATGTTAAAACCCGGTAAAGTTAAAATGAGTAACAAGTATTTTTCAACACAGAATCATTGAAAGCAGATTGTTGCAATAGAAAATAGGTTTGGGTTACTTTGAAATTAAAAGTTTACCAGTTTTTAATAATTTCTTGAAGGAAAAATGGAATTTCATAGAATAGCGAAACCTAAAGGTAAACAAAAGGACCAATATTTCAGTTCACGGGAATAAGCCTTATTGGAGTCGGATACACAAGGATTCCAGTACTCCTTTCAATAGAATTTAAGTGTCTGGATATTCTGGTGATTATAATATAGGTACAATTTCAATTGTTACAAATCTAATTATTATTACAATGATCAACCAGATTTGGTTTTCCAAGATATTAGTGAGTCCTGTTAACGGAAATGCCTTACAAGCATGACCATAAAAGTGAATAGAAAAAGTTGGCAACAGATATTTGCCTGTCCTTATACAATGGATTAAAAATACCATTCCAACTTTTTATCCGACACTGTATGTACTTGATTTCATATCATATGTAATTTAATACACAATTGTAATTATAATATAAGAACACCGTTACCAAGAATTACAGTTGACAAGAATGACATAAAAAATGGAATCACCTTCATGCAGAACTTTATGAATACCATTTTGTTGATTTATAAGCATTTTAGTTCGCAATAATAATATTTTATAGTTTCTGCTGTGTCTCTCGAAATTTCTACATATTTATTTCTATAATGTGTATTAAATGTTACTGTAAAATAACAACTGTGCATAGGCATAATGCATAATTAACATCGAGCTGATTGATAGCTGCTCAAGTATTGTTCGAAGTGGGTCTTCAGCAAAATAAAATATTACAACGCTTGCATATTCACTCAATCGAAAGACACAGAATTACTAGTAGTTTCAGCAGTCGAAAATGAAGAGAAGACCGTTTACTACAGCCTTTAAGAAATCATACTGCAACGGCATCTGAGCCTACTGGACAACTTCAAGATTGAATATTAGCAGATTTGCAGTATTTACTGCCTAGAAGGCTGAAGGGAACTGGTTCAAAAGGAAAACGACCAGAGTTGCTACCATATCACATGATAGGTAGCTAAAACTTTGCTTTGAGTACCTACTGATGAGCAAAGCAAGACCAAGACTCGGATAGTCTTGATCTTGTTAATTTTACCCGTAACTTTTTTTCTCACTTTTAAGTTCATGGTTAAAAATTATTAATAATTTAGAATCCGTTATAGACTAGCAGAATTCTTCATTTTATTACTATTTAAAGAATATTAAAAAAAAATTATTTTTTACTTTTTAGTTCGATTACTTATAAATCGAGCTGTTTAGTGTTTTTTAAACTATAATTTATTTTTATTGTGTATTGGTAAAAAATAGTAAATCAAACTGGCAATTCGAAACACCAAAAATATTAAGTTCTAGATAAAGCATGTTTAGAGATTGTTACAAATATTTCAACTCAAATATGATGTGGAAGTAAGAGTTTTCAGTTGTCTTGTGTATTTGATCTTGGTCAAGCTTTTTCACAAGACAAAGACCAATTTTGCTCATCACTATAATTGAGTACTGGACTTTTTTGTGATTAAGCACGGATTCAACTGTTTCATCAAAATAAATCAGGAGAGATTTTTTAATAACTTTATAAATCCAAAATATGCAATACTTTAGTTGATGAATGTATTATTGGCACTGTAAACATTAAGGGTTACGTCCAATGATAAAATGTCAACAAACTTTATTGTAGGTAATTGTCAGCTTTAATGTTTGTATTTAACACTTTTTAATACAACCACAGAATATCCTATGTACACAGAAGCTACAGCTTCTTATTAAAAGCAGTCTCTAATATCAGGTGCTAACACTGTCAACAATGTCAAATGAAAATTGCTTACCCCAGCAACAATAAATTTCTTTTAGAAATGTCAAAAGGTGTTTCTTCTGTATAAGTAGGGTATGTGATACAACTTGCAGATTTCAGAGAAAAATAAATTAAAAAGTCACTCTCCTCGATCGCCCTTCAGGAGATGAAAACACAAAAGTAAATATTATTCCAATTCCCCGGGAATTATTTAATCCGAATTGAATGTTTTTGTACAATTTTACCGAGCTCTTACATTAGTTACAATCTTAGTCAGACGCAACATAATAAAGAACTTTTTTAAGGTCAAGCAATGTTAGTGCTTTCCTCATCAAAACATATACGCATGAGCGATTGATGATTTAACAACGAAAACCATTATTGAGGTTATCGTTACTCTGAAGCAGTTGAAGGGACTGACTGCTAGGAGCTGAGAACTGGGAAAAACCACACGTATCTAAAAAAGGCAAAGGATTATCTTAAAGCCTGATAGTCATGCAGCCACTAAGACACTGAGCTCATCATGAACTAGAAGACAACAATATCCTCATCTTACTGGGCACTCCTGCCCACAGGTGAGAACAAATGGACGGAAAAATATTTTTTCCGATACCCATACAGACATATATTATTCCAAAAAAAGTGATGTTAAATTTAGAAAAGCGGGGTTTCAGTTAGGTATAATATACTCTAAATATTTCGCGATCGAAATCAGCACAAATACGCAGTTAATTCATATTTTCAATAACTCTCTGATTCATATTGTCATAATAAATACTAACCAATAATGCGTCAGTGTGTAGTGTAGGTATTTTTAATTATTATTAAAAATTATAATCACTTTTTTGTTACAATTGATAAATCAAATCGATCCTGTTGTTTATGTCATTCTTATCATTTTATATATTAGTTATGGTGATCCTTTTGAGGAAATTTTCACTATTATAGATGGTTAAACAAATTTAAAAAATTCTAGAAGAAAAGCTGCAAAGTCTATCTATCACAAAAATTAAACATTAATAAAACTATAAAGATAAAGAAGGGGTGCACCACTTCATTTATTTATATAAGGCTAATTATAATGAAAATAAAGAATGTAACAGTAATCAAACTTAATTAAAAATTAATACATGGTAAATTTCATTATCCCATTGTACTTTTTTAAATACATGGGATACTAACCACACGTTTCCAAATAATCCACAATTTTTCATAACGAAAATACTTTTACAAAATATCAAAATAAGGATTTATCATTGTTTGAGTACAAATTAATAATTTTTTCATTCAAATTTATGAAAGATCATGGATTTCATTCAAATGTTAATAAAAAGAAAGTGGATAACCTTAACATATATCACATAAAAGACACTTAAAATCATATCAATGGTATCAGAAAAATCAACTCAGGACACAATCTGCTTTGATAATGCGACTATGCTTAAAAATTGGTTTGTACTTATATATAATAAGAGTATAATTAGAATAAAGCCAAACGGATGCAGTTTTTCCACCCTTTAATAAAATTTATTTTGATCGTTTTAGAATGTTATGTTCGTGAAATTTAATCTTGCAATTATTGCACTATACAGAGTCGGACTAGTCATATGACCGAGAAGAAGCAAAGCAAAGTATTCGGTATTTTTGCATGAAAGCTATAGACCGAATGAAAAGCAATAAAGGACAAAATATAAAATATATAGACTGACTAATGGTGATAAAAAATCCATTGTCCTATCTTAGTCTTAACTTGGCGTAGTACTAACTCTAACTTGGTCCTAGAATTTTCATTGTTTTTCAGTTTATAAAACTGTCATATTTCCTAATTTTACCAGCTACTGGTCGTCAAACTGATCGGTTATTACATCGTATATTTCAGTCTTAATTACAGTACAAAATAAGATAAACATAGCGATGGCGCTTGCACATTACGTTGATTGAAATTTCTAAGGCCAGGTCTTGGGACTTAAGGTGGATTCACGCAGCGTGAACTGAACTAAAACTAATTTAAGATTAAAATTAAATTTAACAACATTACATTACATGGTTTTATCTTCTTAGTTTTAGTCTTAAATTAATGTAAGTTTCAATTTTTGCTTGTTACGACTTCTATAAACTATATAAAGTAACCTTTATCATTCAACCTTTTATGACTAAGACTACGGCTAAGATAGGAATACGTTGGGACTTGGGGCTCACCATAAAATATTATTGAATAAAATTGGATTGGTAAGTTTTGAACATTCTAAAAATTATTTGTCCTGGACGGGAAACATTCTGCTTTTGGTTATATATATTGTGAGTTTAAAAATTAGATTAGTTTTTCAACATCTTATAGAAAAATTCCAAAATAAACGAGACATTATAAGGTGAAATATCGGTAAGGAATAAACCAGAATACAAAATGAATACTCCATCTTATTTGATTATACTTGACGTTAAATATGATTCTAGATAACGTTTATTAATTTAAAGATATATTATTTTTGGTAAATAACAAACATTGGGTATTTTCGCAGAAATAATCCCCACTTCCTTCTATGCGAATTCATTTTGCAGCTGGCAATCATAATATCAACAAAACAATGTATTCGAGGATATCAGTAAAAAAATATCACCATTGTCCGCAAATGTTTCAATTTAAATAAATTGTCAGTAACAACATTTTTGGACAAGGTAATCAACTCATAGTAAATAACGTCATGGATTGAAAAAAATTAAATTCGTTTTAACTGTTAATCACATTATGATTTACGTCTGGATAATCAATTTTTAATCTTACAGTTTCTTCCCTGGAATTTATCAAAAAAGTATCTAGTCTACTACTTTATCTAGTTCAATGGAATACAGTAAAAAATTTCGACAAATTGTTCATTCATAAGTGGATGAAAATAATTTTATCTACTCCTGATAAATAACATTGTAAAAGTAGTGATTATAATGCATAAGTGGGTGTTGAGACGATATGAATCTATAATTGTAAATATGTTGATAGAATCGAATTATTCCCATAAAAACAAACCTATTTTCAGCATAATCAAAATAGAGTTTTAATTTTTTAAATGTTAAGAGTAAAACTGTCATGGGGTTATAGAGTATGATAGTTTACTTCGATACGAGCCTTGTAGAACTTGAAAGCTACAAATCCTATGGCAACCAATCCCAATGCCAATACTATACCACCAACGAAGCTTGGTCCATCAAACCTAAAAAGAAAAAG
>CAJUYI010001513.1:36894-52400 GCA_910591695.1 Galerucella pusilla
TTTTTTTTTAGCTTTCTATTTCTTATTTTTTATATTTTTATACATAGTTACACTTTGATCAACCGGGTTTGGGCCTAGGTTTTCTTAATTGTTTTATTTTAGTGTTAACGATAATTTCCCGAGTTAGATTCTGTAATAATGTCGTTACGTTAAAATCTAGGGACAAAACATAACGATAATATTTTATAAAGGCTGGTATAATTTTTGACATCTGTAGCTGTTTTGTTAGGTTAGGAAAGGATTTTTGATTGACATTCACGTAACTTTTATTATGGAAAAGGACAAAGAAAAGTCGGTCCATTAAGACAACAAGGTCACAATATATAATGTATTTGGATGAATTGAGTACAAATGAAGCCTTCAGGGACAGCAAATTGATCGGCTAACGTTAGATTGTGATGACCCATTTAAATAATCTACACCCACAGATTTTTGATAACTCCCATGAGCTAAGAAATGAATGGTTGTAAAAAACCTAACTATGGGAGGTGTTCTAGTATTACGACTACCATGATTCAAATATGGCAACAAGTCCTGGAATAATTCATAAGCAGCTTCACTGTTTACTCGATACATCTGCCGCAACACTTCCTCAGGCAACACAAACGGGTTACTTCGGTCTCTTAAGACACGAAAATTAGTCCTCCGGGTCTGACTAAAAATATTACATGTGTATAGTTTAGATTATTTTTCAACCCTTATATGAATTTACCTTCTATTCAATTCATCCAAAACAATACGTGTAGCCGTTGATCCATCTAAAATAAAATATGATCCTTGTATAAGGAACAATGTTTTTAATATATTGAATAAAAAAACACAACAAACCTCTTAACCAAAGACTTTCTAACCCGATTACGACTGCTGCATAGCTGACGTTCGTCAACGACATAATATCAGCCATTTTGTCGTTACCTAACAGCGGTCGTTACGATACTGAATATATAAAGTCGTTCAGTAACGATAATCGTCCACGAACGACATCGTTACTGATTACAGAATAGGCCCCAAAGTCAGTATTCCGTGCTATTTGTACTATATTACATCACCTTCCTCGTCTAGCAGCAATGGATTATATATCGCCCCCATCTCACGTTTCACAGAAATTTAAAGAGGTAAAATAAAAAATCTTAGAGGTTATACAATTAGAAACAGAACGAAGCGATACGATTTCTGCTAAAAAGGCTTTTTTGACAATTTCTTTACGGCAACGTAACTCCAATACGGATACGTGTAAAAACTTATGACCAGCTAAATAGTATATTATTAAACGAGCAATTTATGATAGCCATAATTCACGATGGGTGACGTTTGCGTCACGAGCCGCAGGCGAGGGGCGCAAGTCACCCAAGTGAATTATGGCCATAAATTGCGAGTAGAATACTATACTTTGTCCACGACACTTAATTTATTTATCAATAAATAAAAGTCAGTAGCGATTTGGCATATTACTAACCTCAAAATGTTGTGGCAGCTACTTCAAATAATTTGACATATATAGAGATGGGCGATACTGTAGAAAGTATCAATATAACGTACCGTTATAAATATATTGTTTTAAAATACTTAATATTAGAAAATATCGTTATGAAAAGTATCAATACTAAAAATTACAATATTTTATAGATATGATATATGTCAGAAACAAATTTCCTGAGCAAAATACACAGATTTAATAGTTTATTCCACATTGTACCCCCATCTCTAGTCGTGAATTATGAACCATAATACACTACAGTGTATTATGAACCATAATTCACGACATTTGATATATGGTTACCATATACCTTTAGTTAGGAGGTAAAATATTGACTTATTATTAGGTGATCGTGGACCAAGTGTCTATTAATATGTTGACAACCATAAGAAGGTAAACCCCAAGGATGTTGGATTCTTAACATCCTTGGGTAAAGGGTAAACCCGTTCGAGAACTCATTCAATGGAGCGTCGCACATGCGTCGCATTACGATCGCCCTTTACCCCACCAATCAAGTACAAAATTTCAACCAGTGTCAGTGTGACGTTTGGTGACGTTCTCGAACTCACCCCAGAGGTCGTAGTGTGGGTCGTAATTTTGTCTATGGGTCGTAGGTTCGAAACCCGGTTAGGTACTGGGTTTTTTTTGTTTTTTTTTTAGCTTCTTCTTTCTTATTTTCTGATATTTTTATACATAGTTACACTTTGATCAACCGGGTTTGGGCCTGGGTTTTCTTGTTATTTTTTAGTTTTCTTACATATTTACTTCAAATTTGGCAACGTTGGAATATGTCGGGAAAATAAGCTCTCGACGGTCCATCGTCCATAACAACTACTGTTTGTTTTTTTCTGTAAAAGAAAACTATTTTTTATTGAAATCATGACCACTGTCGATGAACAAGCTATATTTGCCAAGCTAGAGGCGTTAAAAGAAATAAGGTTTGAAATTCTTTCTTTTTTGACTTTTCTATAAAATATGTAAAAAATCAATATTTTCAGAGGCAAAACAATGCATTTGGAAAAATTAAAAGCAAGATTACTATTTGAAATAGGTGCTCAAGATCAAGAAGAAAAATGTTTATCAGAATACAAACAGGAAATGGATTTACTACTTCAAGAAAAAATGTCCCATGTGGAAGAGTTGAGGCAAATTCATGCTGATATTAATGCTGTAAGTCTTATAATTCATTCATATAATGTATTGATATTTTTATGTATTCTACATAATTTGTACATATAGTCCAGTCGGGTTAGCATTAAAGGTGGATGTAAGAGCATTAGACGAGATTTTTGATGGAATTCCTCAAAAATATTCATTCAGTTCATTTGTTTTTGTTTTCACTTCACTTCTATCGTCAGTCCTCAAGACTATCTATTTGCTTTATTTGTGTATATATTTGCATTACTAGAATAAAAAAACTCACTTCTAGGCAATAGTTGAAATAAACAAGTCTTTTTACAGATTTTTCCATATTTAAAAAAAATCTTAGTACAACTTTTATTGAAAAAAATTTCGTGAGCATAAACGTAAAATGCAATGATAATAATAATTTTGCTTGTTTCGTATCCCAGTTAATACTTGTGTATTAATAACAATCATTACATGATCGTTGCATAATATACTTCTCTTTTTTAGATGGAAGGAGTTATAAAACAAGCTGAAGAGAGTAGATCTCGATCTATGTCATCAGCTGTTCGTCTTCACGAAGAATATGTTCCTCTTAAAAGTGAAATTGACAGGTTACGAAGGGACTGTTTAGGATTAGAAAGACTTCCTGAACTACATGAAGAGGAAGGATCTAGTGTTACACCTGAGTAATACATTTTTTTACAAATATATCCATCATAATTTATACAAAAATATATAAATGACTATTATTGTTTTGGCTGCAACTATAATATTCATAGTCAATCGAAATGGAATTTTGATTTTCAGATGATTCTGACGTAATTTTGACATTTTTATAAAAAAAAATGATGCTCTTATCTGAAATCTCTGAGATTAACCATCTTCGAGAATAATCGATTCAAACTTTGCATGTGTGTGCACACATTTCCATTGATCACCAAATAAAAGTGTAAATCATTATAAATTGCTGTGAAAAATAAACAAAATAAGAATTATTGTATAAACGCCAACCTAATCCGAGAATTTTTCTTACGATAAAGTTTTTGAGTTTTTTCTTTGAAGCGCGTTTCTGGACAACCGGTATAATGGGTTACGTTCACATAGCATTTTATATTTTTTTTATTACAGAAAATTTTCACAACTTTACAATTCAACAAAGTCACATACTTCTATCTTCACTAAAACAGTCGATTGGAATAGACCTATTGGCCATAGTGAAAATATATTAGGTACTATGGCGCCACCACTACCACCGACATTTTTACCACCTCCCAACCCACTTAGACTGGTGTCAAACAAACCTGATCATCGATCTGGAGGATTACCTGCGTCGCCTCATACTGGTCCACCTACACCAACTTTCCGGTACAGTATACCTTTTCATATTTAAATGCGTTAAAGTGTTACAAAATGTAGAAATCTGTAGGACGTGTAAAATGTGTATGTCTTTATTTTGCATGACGAGAAACTTGGAACATCGGTATGAAGTATGTTTTGAGCGGTTTTATTTTCTTAGTTTTAGTTTTAAATTAATCTTAGTTTCAATTTCTGCTTGCATGAATCCACCTTTACTTATAGCAGTAAAAACGATTTTAGAGCACTTTTCTTGTGAAAAATAAAAACAATTGTCTTCTCGTTTACTTCCAATAGAGGAGTTCAGTCCAAGGTCAGTGTGGCCAACAAAAGTGGTTTTTTTCTGACAAGAATGACAGTTAAGGTCCACCCTCCAAAACATAAGATTTTTGCATGTTTTTTATCATTATGAACATCTATATTGCTTTATTAAAATAATGAATACACCCCCGAAGCGTAAATCTTGGAATTTAAAATGACTTTTTAGCTGAATACACAGCACATCGGTGGCCAAAAATTCCAGGAACTCTTGGCATGTCACCATTTCATATCTGTTATCTGTCACTCGTTATGTCAGATGTCAGTGGAAAAAGTAATTAGAAGAATAGAGATGCAACTAACTAGAAATGCTACAAAAATCTAATCGAAAATGGACATACACAATTAAACGAATATCAAGAAAAATAAAAATAAGTGACATTTGACATAACTAGTGACAGAATAACAGAAATGAAATGATGACTTGCGAAAAGTTCCTAGAGTTATTGGCCACCGTATGTTGAGTATTCAGCTAAAAAGTCATTTTAAATTTCAAGATATACGCTTCGGGGGTGTATTAACTATTTTGATAAAGCAATATAGATGTTCGCAATGATAAAAAACATGCAAAAATCTTATGTTTTGAAGGGTAGACCTTAACTGTCATTCTTGTCAGAAAAAAACACTTTTGTTGGCCACACTGACCTTAGACTGAACTCCTCTATTAAGGCATGTAACTTTTCAAAAAATTTATCACGATTCCAATAAGAAAATTAAATTAGGTTAGGGAGCGCTGTCAAACGTTGCGTTAAATTGACGAAGACAAAGCTAACTGAAACAAGTGGCTGGAACCGTCTAAAAACTTGTCGCGACCTGCAGTGTCCGAGATCCACCGTACCTCATTTGTGTTTGTCGACATATACCGGTGAAAGTCCGAATGTATAATAGAATTGAGAAATGTTCGGACTTTCAGCAAGGCATTTGACATTCGTCGACATCCGCCGGCGAATGTTGACATTCACTACTTTCGGTCATTCACGGTAACATATATATTTCTCAAAACAATAAAATAATACGAGCTCAGTACTGTTAATATCGGGATATACTTCAATAGAAGTCTCGTCAATGTTTCAACCCTCATAGTTATATAACCAGTATGACACAAATAGACTATTATCATTTTCCCATTTTTAGAAAATTGAGCAGAGTTGGTCAAAAATTGAAACTTATTTTCTCGAAAAAGGTGAATAATAACGAGCTCATTTTTTGGTAAAGACCTTATAATTTTTGGAAAAATTTATCAAAAAACTGATACACAAAACATTTAACCAAATTTACCTGTTGTTCCTCCCACTACAGGATTATGCGATGTATATTAATTAGTATAGATAAATGAAATGAGGTATTTTCTATTTGCAGACAACAACCTCCACCAATGAAGTCGTGTCTGAGCTGTCATCAACAAATCCACAGGAATGCGCCAATATGTCCATTGTGTAAGGCGAAATCAAGATCTCGTAATCCAAAAAAACCCAAAAAGAAAGACTTGCACTAACTTTTTTTGACTAGGTTTTCGTACTAATCTCATAATTTATTTAATTTATATTATTGAAATTTAATATATTCGAAAAAGTATAGAATCTTTTTTGGGCATCCAGTCAAATTAAACTTGTACTTAAATTAATTAAGTACTCTAAAAAATGACATTTGAATAATGTAAAATTTATTCATTTAAAATATATTTCTAAGATTGAAAACAATCCTCAACCCAGGATTCCTATTAATAGATCCATAGGTTTCCTGCTAACTTTCGACCAATCAATGTGCCGCATTTTTGGCGGGTTCTGATATCACTCAAAATGCCAAATATTTCGTGAGTCACTGCCCATTTGAATGCTCTGCAGAATCTTTGGCATAGCCTGTAATAAGTTTCTGATAAATAAATGGAAAATACCTAGTGAAGTTCAAATAAATGATGCCGGCTCGTTGTTTTTATATTTTAAAATTCTGCTGGTAAAAAACATTAGGAATTTTCTATTGGTTATCAAAAATTAGGTTAATATCCATAAATAAAAGAGAGTGTTTGAAAAATTTTCTATACTTTTACGGTGGAATTGTATACAGACCGTTCCAAAATGTGAGTTGTATTATTAGATATTTTTATAACCGTAAAAACCGAAATATTTCATATAAACCTTTTCAATGTTGAAATTGTTAATTTCATAGATACCTATTTGACTTATTTCAATTCTCGTCCCAGCTATTTACAAATAAAAATTTTAAAACGTTTCAGAGATGCCAACCCATGAAACTTTATATTTACACACATTATTAAAGGAACACTTTAATGAACAAAATTAACGCAGCAACATATTAAATCATGCAAATTGCTATTAGATGCATGAGCAAGCGTAGCGCTAAAGTGTTTCCTGTTTGTGTAACACACAACTGTTTTTTGTCTACCGAATAAACCAAAAAATAATAAAATATAACAAAATCTTTGACAAGTTCGCATGCTTATATCTCAAAGAATGTAAGCCAAATCAATATTAGACATAATAAATTGTTAATAGTAAAATTTAAAAAAATATATTTCAGTTGGATCAAGTGGGTCACTTGCATTTTTGAATTTTGGATGAAGTTTCGAGAACTTTTCCTAAGCTGTGTTTTCTTTCAAGACCTGAAAAATTTTCAAATTATCACTGCCACGAAAGTTTGTCCCGTTGTCTGAATAAATAGTGTTTGTCTACCACGTCTACTGATGAAGCGTCGTAGTGAATACAAAAATGCTTCTGTTGAAAGTGATTTAACTAGCTCAAGATGAACTGCTCTGTAGACTGCGCATGTAAACAATACAATCCATACTTTGCTGCCATCTTTTATGAGTAAGGGTCCTGCTAAATCAACACCCACAATTTCAAAAACCCCAGCGTCGTTTATTCTGCTTGCAGATAGAGGCGCAAAAAGAGTTTCAAGTGGTTTAGATATATGTCTTTTACAATTTACACAGGCAAATATTATGGAATTTATCGTTTTTCAGTAATCAAAACTTTTCTCGGATGACTCCCAATGAAACTTTTGGTCCTGCATGACAGCTATTTTCGTGTTCTTCTATAATAATTTTCTTAACAATTTCATTTTTACTTGAAGGATGATCGGGTATTTAAAATTTTCAGTAAAATCGCCAAATTCCAGTCTTGTTTTTATTCTTAAAATTCCATTATTGTCTTTAAAATACTCAAATTTACGCATTCTCTTCGTACCAAAACATGTTCGAAATTTGTTATTTATACGACGGAAAAACGTTTGACAATTTTCGATAATTGGCTGCAACACATTCATTTATGAAAAATGACCCATACTTGGATTCGACTTTTGAAATGCTTAAAAATCTACAGCAGGAAAATATGGTAGGTCCGTATTAAAAAAAAACCTAAATTGTGATAGGAGCCTTTTGTTATTCATTACTTTTATTGAAGATGGAAGTAATAAATGGTCAAGATGATCAATATTCAGATAATGAATGCAAGACCGTATAAATTTGAAAAAAAAAATTGATGATTTCCTTAAAGAGACGAAAAACAATATAATTTCAAACCTCACCATATTTGGATATTTTAAAATCAACATGTTGGAGGCAAGAACATTAGTCACCATTACATTTAATTGCAATGTTGGTACCATTTAAAATTGTCTGTGTATACCACCCAGAACAGAACAACGCACCACTGAATGGAATATTTACAGAGATAATGCAAGGCTAGTTTTATCCACAGAGCAGTTTTGTTGGTTTCGAGCAAACCGTAACAGGAAAATTCTATTGTCTAGAAAGCAATGGTGCAGTGGCTGGTCTCCTACTGTTTAACAATTCAAGATAGTCTCTAGTTAGTTTCTGATAAGAGGGAACTAGTGGTAGTACATTGTCTAATAAAACGTTAGTGCGTCGTTTTCACCCTCGCCCTACCTTATTCATGCGACCTAATATGCCACTTATTGTACTATGAAATTAACCAAATATTATGTTACACAGGTGGGATTAGTTTCTTTGACTTTGCATCTAAAAAGTGATTCGTAGGGTTTGTGTATTTTTGAAAATGTAATTGTTTGAAAAAAGCATTATAAAATTTCCGTATTGGTGAAAATACTAAGATCATTACCACCTACTGCTCCTCAAGTAATTATTTTGTGTAGTGTACTAGTAGAAAAATATTGGAATTGAATTTCTTAATTGAAAGGTTGAAATGTGAAATATTTATGTAAGTATTTGATAGATGTACGTACAAGTAAGTTTAGAAACAGATGTGCCAATTTCCAGCTGCTAAAATATGTATATGTGAAACTTTTCTATTTATTTTTAAGTTTTGTTTTAATGATTGATTGTGTATTGTCAATGTGGAATGTTTTTTTGGAGAAATAAAATTATTTTATCCTGATTTTGTTAATCCTAGAATGAAATTTCCTATTTAGGGCCTATTCGACAACTCCAGTAGAATAGGAATAAAAAAAGATTATTCCTTCGTTGTGAATTGCATCAAAACTCTTACGTATCAGAAACTTTATTTCACTTAAGAGCTCTTTGGCAGCCACCCCTCACTTTCTATTTTCAAATGGTACCCCTGTATATTTTAGTTGAAAATTGCTTGTCACTCTATTTGGAATACAACGATGAGAAATTTTCCCAAGCTTTCAGAGTGCTTGGTTCTTGGCCTGTACACTCCTATCGCAGTTCTTTCTTTAGCTTTTGAGCAGTCTATTTCCCATTGAATGGCTGAATGGCATTCTTTCCAAGTCTGTATTTGTACCCCATTCCTTCTTGTTGCTTAATTTTGTAACGAATTTCTTTTTAAAGTTTTTCATCATACAATCTTGCGTCAAATTATTTCCAGCAGATTCCATACAAGCTTTAAAACGTCTTAAAATCGTATATATCAACAAAGATAATAGTATATTATTAAACGAGCAATTTATGATAGCCATAATTCACGATGAGTGACGTTTGCGTCACGAGCCGCAGGCGAGGGGCGCAAGTCACCCAAGTGAATTATGGCCATAAATTGTGAGTAGAATACTATACTTTGTCCACGACACTTAATTTATTTATTAATAAATAAAAGTCAGTAGCGATTTGGC
Source organism: Galerucella pusilla (assembly GCA_910591695.1). Taxonomy (NCBI): domain Eukaryota; kingdom Metazoa; phylum Arthropoda; class Insecta; order Coleoptera; family Chrysomelidae; genus Galerucella; species Galerucella pusilla. The sequence continues at coordinate 46,241 of CAJUYI010001513.1, forward strand.
ATATTACTAACCTCAAAATGTTGTGGCAGCTACTTCAAATAATTTGACATATATAGAGATGGGCGATACCGTAGAAAGTATCAATACAACGTACCGTTATAAATATATTGTTTTAAAATACTTAATATTAGAAAATATCGTTATGAAAAGTATCAATACTAAAAATTACTATATTTTATAGATACGATATATGTCAGAAACAAATTTCCTGAACAAAATACACAGATTTAATAGTTTATTCCATATTGTACCCCCATCTCTAGTCGTGAATTATGAACCATAATACACTAATACTAAACTTTTAATCTTATTCTCGTCCATTATTTTTATTTATATAGGTATCCAACTCACGAAAAACTACGGCAAGACAAATAACATAACCAAAAAATTTAGAACCAATGTAAATGACCATTATGTGAAATGTCAATTAAGCAAGAGATTAAGCACGCGCGTAGTTGAAAGTAAAATCGTACAATACCGACACTGGAGCTTCAAGCCAGCACGAATTTCGTGCACATTTGGTGTGCGTTACTTCTCACCGGCCATGACTCGGTCTGTCCACTGTAGTGCGTTATTTAAAAGTTGATATTTATCTGCTTTGTCTGTTGATGAATGGTTTGAATCGCGAATTTGTAATATCACATAAAAAGAGTGGAAAGTGGAAAAATAAATTAAATATAACCTATTTATTTCAAATAAAATATAATCACAAAATTCAGCGCTACAAAAATTCATTTCCATATAGCTAATAGGCGATTGAATAAATTATTTATTATGACGAGTTTTAACCAACAATTCAAAATAGTCAATTAAGTTCTGGGTTCTGGTAGAAAAAGTGATGAAATCCGGTTTTGTATCAGATAAACTTTATAAATATTATGGAATCGCAGAGTTTGAGAAAAATAAACAGAACAGTTGGCAATTTTAACTAAAATAAAATATTTGATCTAAATTCGAATTTAAAACATAATAATTACGTATATTATATCGTTGGAGACAAATTTATTTGTAAAAATATTTTAGGCCAGGACTTGAGAAATTTCGCAAGATACGGCGATATTTTTTTACTGTCCCACCACAAAACCTGAAATATAAAAAAAAACTATAGACTTCGCTCATCTAAAACTTCGATAAACTAGGTATACGGGAAATTTTTTTTTCGATAGTTAAAAAAAATTCGAGAAAAAAGTATGAAGGTATTGTATTAAATTTGCTACCATTGGTTATAAAAATTGGAAGGTAAAATAATAATTGGCATCAAATTTCCTTTTAAATTGAATTCATTCCAAATTTAAATTTGATTGATCAACAAATTCAAATTTTCAGGTAGGACAGAAAAAAAAATAAAAACACCCTATTCTACAAAGATATAATAATGTACTATAAATAATTTTTTCAAGATATGTAAAAAATATAATCAACAGAACGGTAAATATACAATAAAAAACGATCTGTCTATTTTTCGTGAAACCATAGCGAAACCAATTCATAAATGAGATTTGTTTACTTCACATTAATTCAAATGTTTTTACGTAAAGAACGCGCCAAAACCGAATGCTTGTTTCATGCCGTCCCAATAGTATCTCTGCCAATTATCCTTTGTAACATCCAATTCTCCTTTCGGTACTCCTGCTTGTTCCAACGTCACTTCAGTATGATCTTTCTGTAAAAAAGTTAATTGAGAAATTTTTATAAAAAAGAAAAATTAAAATATAAGGAGCATTTCAACTAGGTCGGGAGTGAGTTCCGAAAGGATCGTCTTCAGACTTTTTTAACTGAAACGCAGTTGTCGTGGCCAATAAGGAATCAAGGCATATCTAAATATCTAATCATCATTGGTTACTAGCCATGGCGGATGTAGTTACCAAAAAATGTCTCAATGCGGTGAAAAAAGATATGGTTATAATAAAGTAGTTTATAGGTGAATTTTATCGAATTACTGGTCATGAAAAGTTGATACCGTTCTAACGGTAAATTCCAAAATTTCAAATCACTAACGACGGTAATAACTTATGTTACCATAGTCAAGAGGTGGGTAACAGGCATTGGTTCAAACCACCCACTCTTGTCTGAAAACATGAATGTCTTAACTGTATAATTGACATTTTAATCTCTCAAATTTTTGGTTTGCTTATGTGAGAATATAATATTGGTCGCGTTCATCCCAACAAAGTTGTTCAGGTAGCGATTTTTAGAGTGATCCATCCGTTTTTAAATCTGCTTAACGTGCTTATAAAACCATCGACATAATATGTCAACAAATGTCAATTAATACAACAACAACAGCTCAATTTCATTCATTTATTTGATATATGATATATGGAGAGTTGAACTTCCTGACATAATATACAATTTATTATTAAAATCATAAGTCACCTCCAGCTGTTCATTCATTTTCACTTAAATACAAAATAGAATATCTCCAAACAAAGATATTTTTATTATGTTTTCAACATAATGACATAAATGACAGTTAATGCATCATCAATCGGTAGTGTGTAGCGTATAGTTAAAATAATACCCTTTTTGGTGTGAGTCATCGATTGTGACGTATATCCGGGTTTTCGGCATGTCGTTTATTTTATTTCCTATTTTGACATATAGCTAACCTTAAATTTGATAAATAAGATCATCAGGATTGTATTTAGCCAAATTCGAAAAGGCTATGCAATTAATAATTACCAGCTTCTCTTTCTAACTGAAAATACTTGAGAACTTTCAAAATACTGATGTTTTTCCGCGTATTCAGGCATATTTTTGTATTATTCACATGTGTAAAACAATAAGATTAATATTCACTTTTCATAAATAATAATTGACGGTAAACAACAAAGTACAGACCTGTCAAGAACTGTCAGTGTGACAGTAGAAAAAGACGTAAGTCTTATTGCCGCTATGAAAGTAACGCCTTCATAGTATTTTAAACTCTCGATTGATAGGTTGAAATTGGGCGTAATCTAAACATCAACCAATCAAATTTTTGTCAAAGATTAGGGTTAACGTTTGTAATACATTTTACCTACGACCCCCCCTGTAATCAGTCAATAACACACATTCGGTATCAATGTAATGACAGCTATTACGCACTGTAAAAAAAACGCACAGCTGTAAAGTAAATCGCACGGCTTCCCTAGCAACATCTTAGCAACTGTCAATAGACGTCTCCATTTTATTCAAAATTTACTATTTGAAAACATTAGATATGGCCACGTTTAACTGTAAAAAGCCCAAAGGGCTATGTATATGTATTGATGATAATTTAAAAATGGACTTTCGATTATGAACAATATATTAATAATGATTAAACGTTAGTTCTTTAATGTGCTTCTTTCATTGGTAATAGAGATGGAGTTTACCAAGCACCTCTAATTATGTAACTGTTATTTCTTATGCTTCTTATGAAAAATACAAGTACAAGTAGGTCGTAGGTAAAGTATAGTACGTAACTCGTGTTGTAGAGCATTTTACGCACTCACGGAATTACCCACTCGCCTCTACGCGGCATCGTGCGTAACTTTTCCATTCGTGCGTAAAATGCTCCTTACCACACACGTTACGTAATATACTATAAACAGATCATTATTATGATATTTTGATCAGGATTAATCACAGACCTGCCTTTTTTCCATTTCTTCCTGCGTAATGTGTTAGAAAGACATTAACAATCGATGACGCACACAAAGAAGGGTATTATTTCAACTATATTTTAATTTTGATAGAAAAAATGGCGACTGATACCACAGCGATCAATCTAATCATTTAACAAAACACGCGTTCAGCACGAAATTGATGATCGCTACGGTAGCGCTACGTTGTGATGAACGCGACCATTGATCAGATTGAGCGACGTGGTATCAGTCGCAATTTTTTCAATCAGAATCAAAATACGCTACACGCTACCGATTGATGATGCATTAACTGTCATTTATGACATATGTTGGAAAAATATTATACATATCTTTGTTTGGAGATATTTTAGTTTGTATTTTAGTGAAAATGAGTGAAGAGCTGGAGGTGACTTATTATTTCATTTTTCATTAATAAATTGTATAGTTTGTCAGGAAATTCAACTCTTCATGGTATGCTCCAAAGTGGGGAGTTCAATTCATTGTAATTAAATTCCATTTTTTAATGGTTGGAAGTAATACCTGTTTCATAATTGTCGTATATATCAAATAAAATTGAGTTGTTGTTGTTGTATTCATTGACATTTGACATATTATGTCGATGGTTTTATTAGCACGTTCAGCAGAATAACTAACTGATGGATCACTCTAAAAATCGCTACCTGATCAACTTTGTTGGGATGAACGCGACCAATGTAACCAGCGGAAACACGAATGGTGAATATTAGTGTTCGAGAACTATATTCTCAAACCAGCGGAAGATCATTCGATTCTTAGAATCGATGATCTTTCAGAAATAGTAAGTATACCTACCAACTGCAGACCTGATCTCTCGAGAAATGTCAGGGGGTTGTCAGTGCATTTTTCAAAACGAAAGTCAATTAATTTCTTTTAGCGGAAGTAAATTCCCATAAAAACAGTGCTACAGTTGTCAGAACCAAACATGAGCCCCGGAAAATATGCGAACTAAAATAAGGTCATCGCAAGCAGCCAATCAAGAGCCAATGTTAACGATTGTCCATTAGTAATTGTTGAATATAATCGAAATATTATGACCGAGTGATTTCATCAACATACATCATTTTATTCATTCTGTATCAGTGTTGTCAATGCGAGGATGATTATCCGATTTTTAGACAATTTCACTAATTTGGATCCAATAGTTTTTCGAATATTTTGTAGAAGGGATATATAAAATGGCTATTGTTTTTGGGGATTTTCCATATTGACTGGGGTCGAAGACTTTATTTAGATAACCAATGTGTTATTTTGGTAATTTTGACAAATTCTGATAACTTGAATAGTAAGTTCGGGTAATTTTCATTTTTGCATCGGCAACACTGGAATATAACCAGTTCATATTTTGTTGCTTTCCATAGAAACTTGACCCTTCTTTTTCATGACATTAATACAGTCCTGTAATTTGAAAATATAGACATTTGGGGCAAACGGTAGTTTTAGTTTGACTTTGTTTACATATCTCTTAACAGTTGACATTTATGGTAGGTATCGATATTTGGTTATCGATTCAAAATATCGAATTGTTACTACAAAAATACAACTACAGCGACATGAATACGCCCACCAGGGCTCACGTTTGCTTCTGCCAACTGTATAGAAGTGCAAAGTTACGATAATCATTTGTACATTGATTAGTTAACAAATTCTGTTAGTGAGTATTTTTTTTGTTCGATCTACGTTTTAAGTAACATTTACTGTGTTTGAGCGCAGGACAAGTTTTGAGACGAACATTTTGTAGTCTAGTGCTCTCCATATTTTATTAAAACTATTTAATCTGAAAGTGTCTCAATTTCAAGCGACAGAAGTCAATAAGGCATCAATTACTGTAGCTTTACGATCTATGGTAAGCAACTGCTACAGTCTAAGTGCTGTAAATTCAAGTTCGTGCAGTGCTCCTCACGCTTAGACGTAAAAAGGCGTGTGGGTGAAGTGGTTGAAGAAAACGGTCATTTTCCAACCAATTGGCTTATGTGGGATTTTCTTAAATATTCACTTTGGTTTTGGTTAACTTTGGCTGACGAATATCCAAAGGAAATAAAACTATTTGATAACATATACCAATTATTGAACAGTCTCTGATAAATCAGTATTGTTAGGGAGTCTTGTATTACAAAAATAGTTTAACTCAACACATTCGATACCTTAGCATATGGATACTTCACTTATTTTGCACTTGCTTTCTGTTACACACACCTAATATTGCAGCCCGAGGATCTTTATTTTTGACAATATGAACAACAGAAATTCGAGTAACTTTAAAAATAATTCAAAAAATGTTACTGTACCTTTTGGTCTATTGTAATAGTAACTGTAGAAAAGTGTCCGTTCGGCCATTGTTTATACCTCCATGATTGTGATATTTTCTTACAAGGTATCAATTCTTCGAATGTTCCAACAATGTTTCCTCCGAATAATTCGAATTTCCCGCCTTTGGCGGCGTCTAATTTAACGTGACCTCTAGTAAAAGCAGTTACCATTTCCACCCGAGTCATCGCGTCATAAAATTCCTACAA
>CAJUYI010001514.1:0-13741 GCA_910591695.1 Galerucella pusilla
TAAAACTAGTGAAAACCCCATCTCTTTGGAGCAATTAATAAGCTGGGCATTTATGTTTAAAATCAGTCACTCTTATTTGGGACACCCTGTATTAGTAGCAATGATTAGGTAGGAGTAAATGAAATATATGATGAGAGTGAAGAAAGCAATAGGGATAGATCGAGCATGGAAAACTATGGTACCTCTCTGGAAAACAGATCTGACTATGTATTGTGTTGACAGATAATGATGTGATTTGATTTTATTATGTAAAATTATTAATACATGGTCAAATTTACAATATGTACTTATACAAAAAATCCGCCCATGCTATAAACTCTCTCGCCAAACGCAAACGACGGATGCTAGATGTAATTTTATGTCCATATCTAACCAAAACGAGGTAAAAATTAGCACAAGCTGTTGAAATCTTCTAAAATTCGTACATTAATTGGTGCTTTAACTTTATTTAATTCATAAATAACGTTGAACCAATATTAACCTGGCTTGTAACAAAGTTTACAATACAATTTACGTTGTTTTACTTGAAAAAAAATCACAAAAAAACACCTCCCTTACGTAAGAGAGCAGCTAAATGAAAAACCCACAACGTCACTTGATTTAATAAAGCCATCAAGCCCATAGACAATTCCAATTTGACTGTCTATAGAGCATCCCACGAGAGTGGAAGTTAAAAAGTTTACTTTAGCCAGGCGTCTAATAAGCTCAAATTAAGTTTCACTAAAATGGCAACGAAGCGGAAGGAGAAAAAAAACTGGAATTCTTGCTTGGGGTGTCAGTGTTGACTTTGAAAGTTGAACAATAAGACTACGGCGATGATGTCCTGGTGGGCCTCAATTACAAAATTCGACGTTGGAAATATTACATTCATTATTCATATTTTCATTTGCAAGTAAAAAAAATGTCGACCGACGTATCTGATGCCGAATAATGTGAATTCGTAGGTAGATAAGTTTCTTTGGTTTGTCGAGTTTTGTTTTTATTTTTGCGGAATTGTATTTTGTGCGTCAAAAACTTTTTCAACCTTATTCTGCATCCTTAATTTATTATTTGGTGAAAATAGTATGCTTTTTGCTTAGATTACGATAGGGTACAAGCATAAATTTTGCTATTGGTGGGAATTGAGGCTTTATCAGGTCTCCTAACACCTTGATTGCCCATTTTTTCAAAAAAATATAAACTTTACTTTTAAAACGACTTGAAAAATCATAAAACGCGTTTTACGTCATAAAAATGGCTGCACCATCTGTTGACGTCACTCCATTTGTTTACGTTCTCATTCGTGTATCACGCTCAGAGTTCTTGTGACCTAATTTGTTTCTGAAACCTTCAAAAATGGATAAAGCCTAAAAAAAACTTTGTATTCCAAATATTGCATTGGTCCAGAGTGTAAATCAACGTCTATTAAACCTACAGACAAAATATTTGTTACTTTACCTGGTGGCGCAAGCAAAAATGCACTTAAGAGAAGGGCATTGTGATTGCAAGCTATGCGTCGAAAGAAAGACGATATTTAGACGAATACTACTGCTTTTGTTTGTGAAGACCATTTTTTAATGTAAATACCTACCCCTATGTTGTAATTTTTCTTCTTAAATAGTTTGAGGTTATGTACCTATATGTCTAGGAATCAACCATGGAAACATTATTTTCTTGGTATATGTTATATATAATACATAGCTTAAATCGTACTTACGATATTGCTTCAACTCCTCTTATTTCTTCTGCATTGAAGCAGCTGTTTGACTTCATAAATTCAAGCAGCATAAATGAGTCTTCTTTGGGCAAGTTATCAGTTTGTGCTTTTTCAAAACCTTCGCTAGCCATATCTTTACTCACAAAATATGGAAGAATCGTCACTGAACACTGAACTAGTAAATAAAATATTTTGTTCTGACAGTTTTAAAATATCCTCGGAAATATCGAATATTTATGTCCACTTTCCACTTTACGTTGACTTTTAGAAATAAAAAAAGCACACACAAACAGGTAATGGTGTCAAACAAACATATAAATGATATTTCTACGTCGATGAAGCAATTAATAGTTAATTAAAATACAATATAAACAAAAAACTACACAGAACCTAATGCAATACCGGCTATATTGACAAAAGTAAACAAATGGTATGACATCACACGTATCATCGGTAGCGGTTCGGAATTTTATTTTAAAATTTGGAAGTAATTTCCAATGGAAACTGGTTTATTTCCTATTATTAGTAATTTTTGATATTTACTTCACTATTATAAATTAATATATAAACAAAATATGAAATATGCGCGTACTCTATTACAATAAATTATCAATCATGACTCGCGTGAAATGACAAATTTAATTTCCTCTCTAACCATTTTCCGTTGTCTCCACTCCGCCCTTGAGTATACCTAATTCCGCCTGAATTCGCAGAATAATATGCAAAGACTAATAAATATACATATAAATTAAAATGAGGACAACGGGCGTGTGTCTCTATATGAATGTTAAAATAAGTTTGGAAATTGTCAACGACGTAAGTTTGGCCTCTTGGGGTTAGCGAGAGGGGGCCTGGACTAATTCCGCTGCACCAGGCCATCACGGGAGAGAAGAGACTCGATTCATTAGCATAGCAGTAAAAAATAATTTCTCAGCTATGCTTACCGACAATAGCAATTTTTTATTTATTGTTTGCTACAGAAAGAAGTTAAAAATAGTATATTACACACCGGTGGGAAGAGTTTCATGTTTATCAATGTGGTATATTTTAAATATAGAAAATATTCATCTAAAATAAATAATATTAGGTAACGACCACATTAATTTAGAAGGCGGGAAGTGAGGGTGGGAACTGAGGGCGGGTAGTCAGGGCGAGAAGTAAAGGTGTGTAATACGACACTTTCAAACCTTCAATTACGTTAGTAATGGTTGTGAATAAAATACTTTATTTTTACCGAATAAATTTTATTAAGTAACTTTGTTATGGTGCAAAATTTAAAATACCGTTCACTTTAATAAACGGCATTGTATCAACAACTCTTCTCAATTCATTTACATCACAACAATAGATAAACCCTTTGGAAATATTATCAAACGATTTAGCACCCCATCCATATCTGTCACAGATATTGTCGCACAGCAAATCATCATCAGTAACTTCATTGACAAATGGATTGTTTAAACTGACGAAAGCGATTCCTTTTCCAGAATCTTCGTTAACGAGGACTTTCCAAACAAACTTAGGTATTGGAAGTTTCTGTTTTGACACCAAATATATTTCTCTTAGTTGGTTACTTATGTCTGGTAGCTCTAGAACTCGGTACGTTCCTGTGGTTACTGTGAATGTAGTTTGATAGTTTTCAGCGGATTTTCTTACGGACGTCTCCAATCTTGCCCAGTTTCCACCATTTATGCTTTGCCTGAAAAAAAAACGTATCCATTATAGGCTATATTTTGACATATTTTGACATATATCTACTTCATTAATTTCCAAGTAATTTTTTTTCAAACCCTTTTTCTACGCCTTTGTTTATGAAACGAATATCGCTAAAACCCCTTTTCTACGTTCCGCCGTTCTATAAAAAAAAATTTAAAAACGAAAACAAGATGTTTTCAAATTGCACACGTCCTACCCTTTGTTCTAAGATTTATGGCCTTTTCTGTTGATATTTCTAAGCCGCTTTTCTGTTTGATGTGGGACACGTGTTCATTTTAACCACTCTTAAAGAATTTGACCGTTAATTATTTGCCCCGCCTCTAGTTCAGAATTCAGCAAATCAGGGTTGTTTATAGTCGGCAATTTTCTTTTCTGGCGCTATTTTTTAGGGAGTCTTCTATTAACCGTCCAGCAGAGATGTGTTAAAAGTATTCTATTAACCTGAGAGAACACCGGGTACCGTTTACCGGGAGGTGGGAGGTTGCAAGTTGACGCTGGTAAGACATGTTGCAAATTGGCCAACGTGCTAGTGATGAGCAAAGCAAGACCAAGACCAAGATTCGAACAGTCTCGGTCTTGGTCTTGGTCTTGCTTATTCAGTCTTGGTCTTGGTCTTGCTCAAATCTGTCTGGTCTCGGTCTTGGTCTTGGTCTTGCTGTATTTTTTTTTGGTCTTGGTTTTAGTCTTGGTCTTGCCATCATTTCTTAATGAACATCTTTCAAAACATATTTCATTTTTATGCAACAAACATTTTTAAACCTAAATTTACTATCTTTGAATTGAAAAAGTGTGTGTGTGAAAAAGAATTTTTTGTTGAGTCCTGCGTATTTAGTCTTGTTCTTGTTCATTCTGTCTTGGTCTTGGTCTTGCGAGTCGAAGAATGGTTTTGGTCTCGGTCTTGGTCTTGATATTTCGTAATGCCAAGACCAAGACAGCAAGACCAATACCAATTTTGCTCATCACTACAACGTGCCATGTTACAAGTGTTACATGTTACAAATCTGAACATCTGCTGCTTCTTCAAACCGTATATTCACTCCTTGATTTTGTCCTCAAAAAAACCTCCTGTATATTCATAAGTATCGCCTAAATTTGTTCTATAGAAAGATAAAATTATTTCTACACCTTCAGTACCATAATGATGCCAGATAAAACTAATTTCCTTAAAATAATCAACACCGGAAATTCATTTTTGATAAAAATTATCTAGCGGTTAACTTACCATTGTGGTGCAGTATTAATATAAAAATAAGTTGTTAATTGAGAGCTAGCAAATAGAAAATCAGCGTCCGGAGATAGATGTCCACGTGATAAAAATGATTTTGCATTTATATAATTCTCTGCTTCACGTGAACTCCCCAAGTAGCTACTTAGCATTGATTTTTGGAAAGCTTTTTTGTAAGCCAAGTTTGCTGATACATCTCCTGGTAAACCGTTGGTAGAAAATGTGGGACGTTCTTTGAATTTCGATGTGTCTACAACATTTAAGAATAATCATTAGAAGTCTAGTACCAAATCACTCTTTATTTCTTTGTTTATAATTTGTTACTCACACGCAACTTCTTCGCCATGTATGACATGTTGTGTGAACAAGCTCTTCCCTTTATCTTCATCATAACATACCAAAATCAATCTTTTGAAGTATTTTTTAGTTACTCTATAACCAATATTGAAGATTGTTCCAGATCCACCCCCGCATCTATCGTTGGTTTTTTGTACTTCCCCGCGAATTGGCTTACTGCACAGTATTTCATCAAAGTTATAGTTATTTCTAAATATTTTCATGGTTGTATCTTGAACACATGTGGCGTAAGTGTAATTTGAACGAGCTAGAATGATAATAAATTAAAAAAAAAAGAAAAAAAGAAAAGTTCTGCAATTATTTTCTTCTTTGTACACATGGTTGTTATCCTCCAAAAAATGGAGGTTATCAGACCATCTAAAACTTCATCTAGGCCATGGTATAATTGTGTATATTGAGCAGTCCGTCGGTCATCTAGTCTGACTCTTCACCCCCTTACTTCTACTTAGTCCTATTTCCCGAAGGAATTTTAGGAAATTTGCAGGCTTCAACTTAGGTAAATGTTCCTCTTCTATCCAGTATTCTCTCAGGTGCTGCGCTCTAGGATTCTGAAGTGCTGTTCAGTTGAAAAGTATGTGGATTGAGGTTTCTTCTTCCATGCCACAAAATCTGCATTCTTCTTCCTCCACTATTTTGAGCTTTTTCAGGTGCCCATTCAGGCGACAATGTCCCGTTAGGATCCCTGTTAAAACTCTTAGCGCAGTTTTACTTTGACTTATGCATTCATTTGATCTCAACAGGTTGTAGTCACCCAGAAGAGTCTTTGATTGTATAAGCCATACTAGATCTTTCCAATGGTCAGATCTTCTCTTTTTCTCGGCTTTACCTATTTCTTCCAATATTACATTGGGGCTGATTCCGCAAAAGGATTCAGGCCCCCAGAAAGGTATTTCACTTCCCCTCTTTGCTAGTTCATTTGCTATTTTATTTTCTTCTATTCCAGTGTGTCCTGGAATCCATAGTGAGGTGACTATATTGTTCTCGCCTAGTTCATTGAGTTTGTCTAGGCATTCCCACACCATTTTGGAACCGATTACACAAGAGCTCAGTGCTTTAATGGTTGCTTGACTATCCGACATTATGATAATACTTTGTCTTCTGTATCCTTTATCAATATTGAACAAGGCGCACTTTCTTATATCGTGGATTTCCGCTTAAAAGATACTTGGGGTTTTTCCCAAGCTTTCAGAGTGTTTGGTTCCTGGCCCGAACACTCCTATCCCAGTTCCTTCCATTGCTTTTGAGCCGTCTGTGTACCATTGAATGGCATTCTTTCCAAGTCTAGTAATGGTATTTGGATCCCATTCCTTATTGTTACTTAATTCCGTCACGAATTTCTTTGAAAAGTTATACTTTTTCATCATACCGTCTTGTGGCATGTCCCAGGTTGTCTAATTTCTAAGAAGTGGGGAGGTGGTTTTTTATACTTACTCGGTACTAAAAAATTCCTTTCCGGGCACAAAAACGTGATTCCTTCTCCTCTTTTCAAATGAATTTGTCCTCGTTCCGGAACAATCAAAGTAAACTCGGAAGATTTGTTATGTAACATCACTGGTAGGTATTTTTCATTTGGGTTATTTAAAACGTTTATAGTACATCCTAAAGGAAAAAACAAACTTTTATGTAAAGTAGACAGGCGTTTAATAAAAAATCCTTAGTCCTTGTTAGTTGTTCATTCAAATACTTCTAAAGCAAGTTTAACATAGTTTAGTTGGATTTGGTAAAACATAGAACAGTCTAGACAGAAAAAAATCTTTTGGCTGACCGTATGTGGAAGAAAACTATCAAACAAAGAAGAAAAAACATACTGTGAAATTTTACTAAGGTACGTTTTTTTACATCATTTATTCACCATTGGTTGAATAACGGCAGTATCCGCTGCAACGACATGCTAGAGTGATCAGTGGCACATAAAAAAACGCAGTTGTTGTTGTTGTTTAAATCATCTGACCACTGACAATCTATTTCTACTTTGAAAAGTGTTGTAGTTATTTTAGCCTTTAGATCTGGAAATAGCAGATCATCTGATAATTTCACTTGTAATTTTCCCAATTTCTAACGCTGTTAATAGTGACGTTAATACCTTGCTACCACATGTTAAATTTATTTCTATCAATTCGTCCAATTCTTTGACCGCTTCAAAAAATCGTTCGTTTTTTTAAGTTAAGCTGTCATTTTGTAAACCACCAAACTTATCCACCATCTCGATGGAGTGGTTAGCAATTTTGGTTGATACAACAGTAATAAATGAACGCGTCATTTTTTCAATCTACAATCCACAAATGAATAAAAAAACGCAGTCGGTCGATTGGTGGATCTACCAGCGAATAAAAGAACGTGCCTTAGTCTCCATGCGCGAAACGCTTTGATTAATAATTGGTGATGAGCAAAATTGGTCTTTGTCTTGCAATCTTGGAGAAAAAGCAAAGTTAAGACCAAGACTATATGAACAAAAACAAAACCAATACCAAGACTGAATATGCAAGACCAAAACCAAATAGGCTAGACTCTACTGAAAATTCTCACGCCCACAGCATTTTTGAATTGAAATAGTGACAGTCAAGCTGCCCTTAAGGCACCTCAGAGCTCTAGGATAACATCTCGACTGGTATGGGAATGCGGCGAAGAACTTGGAAGACTGGCGACTCGGTACAGTGTAACACTAAGGAATCGCTCGCAATGAAAAAGCTGACGAACTCGCAAAAGCAGGATCGTTAACTCTGATGAACGGACCCGAACCAGCTGTGGGCATCCCCAGATGCTTAACTAGGTCATGGGTAAAAGGGTGGTTGAAAGAACAACACAAGAAATACTGGAAGAATACGACTGGGCAAATACATGGGAAGAAATTCATAAAAGAACCATCAGAAAAAGTAGCGAAAGAACTGCTCTCAATGAGCAGGAACAAACTGCGCACCATAACGGGGCTACTCACGTGACACTTTCCCACAAAGCAGCACCTAAACAAAATAGGGCTGTATAACGGAGACATTACATGCAGAAGGACACCGAAACAGCTCTGCATATACTATGCAACTGTTAGACGCTGGACCACAGGAGGCAGAAACTGTAAAGAAATGACTCCAGAAGACTTCTACAACCATCCAACGAAGAACCTGTATGAGCTAATACAGAGAACGGATTGGCTGAATAGGCTGTAGTCAGAACACTAGGAGTATCCACTATAAGCCCAGGAGGCTGAGGTGGTGCCGGTGAAGGGATGGCTCCTTTAAAAACAAGTCTAGGACTTGCTTTGCTCCTCACTACTAATAATGTCAATTTTTAATAAGCAAACGTCATCCTAACTATTAAAGTTGAAATATTTTGTATAATACATACCAATTTTAGTTGCACTGTAGACAACACAAAAGTATTGCACAAATAAAAGACAAAAAGCACGTCCTGTTGGAATCATGTTTATTTTAAGACTGATGAAAATTGAATGGTTACCGTTTAGAAGTCCAAAGGTGTTAATCACCATATTTCCCATCTGTTATCTACAACAAAGAAATTAATTTAGGTTAAAGTATTAATTAATTTAAAACAGTTAAGCACAAAAGGTGAATCATAAGTTATAATTCCGTCCGGTGAAAAATATATTAACCGTGTTGTAAGTGATTCTAGAGAAAACGTACCACAAAGATAGTTATTGTTATTGTTATCCGTTTATCGACATTTTAACGAGCACACGTGTTCTAAATATAAATTTATCGGTAAAATATTTGGAAAAATGTGTTTTTAAATACTCAGGTACCCTAAAAAAATAAAACTAATACGTAATGAAACCGTTTAATATATTTTCCAACTCAATTCCCATCTTAAACACGAAACATAATAAAGCCAACAAAATTCCATTAAAAAGTATTAATTCCTTCATCCGCCACTGGCGAGGGCTGGTGGAGTCCGAAAGGGGTCCAGCCAAGGGGGGTTGGGAGAATCCCATGGGTCTCGACCCAGCAAAAATCATCTCCGTTGCTATTCCCTTGTAAAAATCATCTCGTTCGTTGGAGCGAGATGTAGAAAGAACATGATATTGGTCGAATAGGGAAGAAAAAATTTGTTATTTTTTCTCTTTTTGTAATCATTTTCTTAGGCTTATTTCGATTAATTTATAGTATTATCATTATTCTACAAATTAAAATAGCTTTTATTCACTTATTGTATTTCTCCGCAATAAATTAACAAAATCAATTCATCATAATTCATTCCAAAAGGTCTAGTGTTTATTGCAATTGTGGAAAAATTATTCCAACCTTTCCAATGCTTTGATCTGTCTCCTTTCCTATATATACATCTGTGGGAAAAACTAACGATAAAAACTGTGATAAGGAGAAAGAAAGAATATGATTCTCCTCCAATTTCCTACAAAGTTGAGGCTTTTTCTTTTGCAGCGAGAGTAGATTATTTGAGGCCTACATAGAACCTTTTCTCCGAATATTTTTGGAGCAAGAGACTAAATCAAGGACAAATAGAGTTGCGCAATTTTTGCAGATATACAAAACTGGATCAAACAAGTCACAAAATTCTGAGAATGACCTCTGACTACGACCGGCCTTATAATACTCTACTTTCTAATGGAGATGCCTGGTGCACTGGTACCGAGACTGGTACTGACTATTTTAAGCAGAGTCATAGTTACGACCGCACCGGGTGGGGCGGTCAGCCCCCACCAGCCATCAGAACTCCAGCTAAACTCGGATACTAGTGCCTCCGTAAAGGAGGTCCGACAACTCAAACGCTTGCTGGCGAATCTACCCCCGTGGGTGTGGTACGGTCATAGAGTCCGGTACTTAAACTTGGCTGATTGCTCAGCAAACCCAACCGCATTCGCACCGCCAATTGACTTGGTTACAACAGCACAGGGCGGAATGCCTTACCTCAAGGCGCCATGCTGCCCGGTAATATGTCGCAAGGTCTTTCGGATCTCTCCCAGACACTATGCACTTCCTCATTACACATGTAACCCCACATAGAAGGGACCATCAAGCCCGGATGCTCATAGATAATGCATACGAACATTTGAAGTGAGCCAAAACGGCTGGATTAAGGTTTCCACCTTCGTACACCAATTGAGATCGGATACTAGTACTTTCAACTTTAGTGCAACAATTTTACGCAGTTGAAAGTCCGACACCTCAAACGCTTTCCAGTAGTACTAGGTCGCTAAGTTCGGATGCTAGTTGCAGTCAAACAACCGACACCTCAAGCACTTGCGCCCAAGGCTACTCCCTATTACCGCTAAAGACATCGTGCCGCATGAACCGATCAGCTAGGATATCCCAGCTGTTCCGCACGCAGGTTGCGAAACCACAACCACCTGAGAGTCCATCACCCTCTGATAAGACACATGTTCAGCCGTGAACACGAGGGCTGTCTCATCCCCTCAGTACCAGTTTTGGGCTTGTCGAAGGCCCCCTGAGACTGGTCGCAGGTCCTGACATGTAGGCACACCACTACCAGGTGATGCTGTACCAAGGGATTCTTTCCGTTCAACCAGATACCTGGAATTAGTAGTCCACCCAAGGACACCATCCGGTTACCCACCTGGTAGGACGATTAGCGGTAGACCAGGTTGAGAACCGTCTACGAGGAACGATCCACCTAATGCTTATCCTAACCAGGCCCATTCAGCAAGCTGAACTCCCTTCAATAAGTGAATAATAGAAGCTTTCAGCCTAACCCCAGGCTAGGAATGGCTAGAACTATGACACACGTCGGTAAACGTCGGAGGTGTCCCATCATAACGACAGCACAACTCGGATACTAGTGCCTCCACTGCTGGAGGTCCGACACCTCAAGCGCTGAGCAAACACTCTTCAGGAAGTTTACCCATGGCTAAAGCATACCGTCATGCTCTGGTCTGGATTTCTGACTATTCTATAATGGATGGCAACGAAAAGGCAGATTCCCTTGAACCAGATCCTGCAATTACCAAACAAGGAATTATATAAGACGTTCTGTATCTGTAGAGTAGGGAGGGTGAGGATGAGGGTGAGTGTAGGCATTGTACATCCTCCCGAGAAGTTGTCTTCCTAGGTCATCGTCCATCCTGTCCTTCTCAGAAAGGTGGACAGGTCATTAGAAGATATCTCCTTTATATCGGCAGGTGTAGGCCAAGACTTACCGAACACGCACTCTCTTATCGACGATAACTCCGGACATGCCTGACAGTTTTATCTTCCTGTTCACACATCCTGCATAGAGGTGTGTCCACTTGACCCATAGTATGGAGGTGTTTCCTTAGTTGACAGTGGCCAGTCAGAAATCCTACTGTTAAACGTAGGTTTTTCCTGGTCATTGTCAAATATTTCGTCGGAGCCAGCTTCCCAGGGTTTTACTTCTGTCATGCCCTTTAACATACCTCAGGATAATATTGTTATCTGCCGAGGCGTTAGCCAAATCTTGGTGGCACTCTAGTACTAGCCCCGATATAACACTTTGTCTGTTCAAGGCTAATAAGGCTTGTGTACTATCAGTGCAGACTGTTATGTTTTCACCAAAAATTGGTCTAATAAGATGATTCTTACACTACATTATACTGTGGATCAAAGTTGTGACCTAAAACTGCCCCAGGATAGAGCACTCCACCTCAGGGAGTGGAATTCGGCACCAATTAAACTATTTTATACACTATCACTGGGATGGGGTGTAGAATGAATATTAAATTGGACGCCACCAGCTTTTTAATCGAACGAAGCAATTAAAACATTAAACAAAAGGTGGAAAGCTGGAAACACCTTGTAAGAAATTAAATTTACGTTACAAAAAAAATAAATGAAATAAATCTACTTATTCCCGAACACGTTTATCCAATTCAATGATTATTGAATAATCAATACAAAGAAGGAAATAATAATTATTTATTGTACTATTTGAAACTCAACATAAATTGAATATTTCAAAAATTGAACGAAAAGAATACCAATTGTAATTCACACGCTAAATCCAAATGTTACACACGCTATAGATAAGTCGGAGGAACTTATCTTAAAGGGCTGAGGATGTTTACAGCTCTTAGCGCAATGGCGGCAGTGGCGGTAATCTCTTCGGCAGACTGTGGACCTCGTGCACGGGCGGGAACGAAGTGGAATGGAACTTAACTTGCCTTGAGAATGGAACTTGTCTTAAGAATAGAACTTGTCTTGAACTTGCCGTAAGCTTGCCAGCTGCAGATCAACCAGACAATAGGAAATTGTTCACCACAAATTAAAAAGAAAATATAAATAACTGTTGCCTTCAATGTGGCAGTTAGAGGAAAGAAAAAGTCCATTCGAAAATTGAAATTTCGAACATCGACAGACAAAAATGGAAAGGGAATTTGATAAAAATGATTGTTTTATTTCGGAGTGGCTAATGCGACAAGGAAACGGCATGTTTAGAAATTTGGGAGGAAGTGACTAATGAGCCAAAAAATTCACTAAATGAAATAGTTTTTCAGACGAAAAACGTAACAGCTGAACAGCATATGTTACAAAGTGTATGTATATGATTCTTAAGACAATCTACCTGTTACTGTATGTCACATAACATAAACAATGAATCTAATATAATGATGTTTCAACTCAATACATCTCCTCCCGAAAAAAAGAAAAATGTAAAAAATTGGTTTGACCCAAAAATTCTCGTCGGCAACAATTTTTCCGGAACAATGATGAATACTAAATGCAAACAAGAATTCCCGAGTATATAAAACTGATTTGAATATCTTTGTTAAACACAAGGGTTGCTCCACTCGATTTAGCTTCCGCGAGGAAAGCTATAAAGCTATAAAATGCGATTTATAAGTTTATTGCGGACTGTCTCTCATTTGAAGAGACTATACAAAATATGAGAGACTCGCACCTTCTTCTTACGCTCGTAAAATTTGTTTGTTGTGTATACCAGAGCACGTCGACTGTATTATGTAATAATTTTTATTGTCCTCGTTTTTTTTTCTTCCGAGAGCGGTTTACTATGATATTCATGGTTTTGGATTCGTTTTTTTTTCTTCTTCTTTTTATGGTCATGAAGATTTTTTCTCAATATTTACTTAGTTCGGTCTCTGATTGTTTAAACTTGAAAATATTTAATCAATATTAACTCACGACGTACCCAAATTTAGTAACTTTTGTATTTTGGAAAAATCGATAATATTTTAAAGACACTAAACGTTTCAATGAACTAAATCAACTCCTCCTCGTTCAAAAACAATAAAAAAACAACCAAATTTTTCCTCCAATCGCCCTTGCTGTCATTCCTTACGCACGGACTACGGAACTAATTTGAAGTTGGCGGAAGGATACATTTGTCATAGAGTCCCAAGGGAGCCATGATCGGGTCGGATGAAGTTATGAGAGCCAGAGTGCACTAGATCACTTTTCGCCGATCCTGAAGAGAAGAAAGGGGCAAACGGGGGAGTAAAAGAGAGGAAAGTCCCGACCATCGAATTGGATCTCGCGATGATGACAGCGGCCTACAGTCCAGATTTTCGACAGTTTATTAATCTTGGAAAAAAAAGATATTGACGGTGGTTATAAATTTACGTGTTGAGATTGCTTGTTGTATTTGTTGCGTTTAAAAAAGGATAAATTATGATTTTTTGATGAGAAAAAGGGGTTTTAGGTAAAATAAATGTCAAAATGTGATAATAAATAATATCTAAATAAAAGTGATATTTCGTGATAAAATCAAAAAAATTGTCTAATTTTTTGAATGAAAATCTTTGAATAATAGTACATTGTTTACCGGGTAGGAAAAGCTTAACATTC
>CAJUYI010001514.1:23741-35044 GCA_910591695.1 Galerucella pusilla
GAAATTTTGACAGGAATGTCAAAATTACCTAGCGATTTGCGGAAAAATATATTTTCATTTAATTTCCAATTAATATTTAATTATTTAATATTATTTAATACAAAAAATTTGAAGCATGTAGAAGCAAAAATTTAAAAATGCGGCAATAATTTTTTTTATTATTTTCATAATCTTCGGGTTATGAAAAAGTGTCTTCCTGTTTTGATAAGTCTTTGAAATCGAAATACATTAGGTGAATCATATATGCATTAAAAGACGGATAAGATATAAAGTAGGTATATGATTTACACAATAGAATAAAATGTTCAGTTTCCCAATGTTACCTGATAGTGGTTTTTATATCCGTTGGACAATGAACTTTCGGAATTAGTTTGTACCGTTATATATATGCACACTTTGTTTCACTTTCATTCTCCAATATTTTGACAACTTCCCAAACGTTTTCAACTCTTTATCTAGAATCAAGTACGACCACAACACCAATCTCTTCAATTAGTTATTAACTGTCCACGATATCTCTATTTCCTCGTTCAATAAAAATATAAAGTCAATACCTCATGACTGGTCCTTCACAGTTTGTTCAGGTCTTCTGCAGATGAGTAAGCGTATTGATGATTGTTTAGTAGGTTCTTTCAACACCTCGTCACTTGCCTTTTCAAAAGCATCTCTAGTGTCTTTATTAAAAAAGAACATAAGCTAATTGTCCTGTTTGACTGTGGTGTTCAGTCTAATACATTTCTTACCTTGTATGTACCTATGTATTTTGTAGTGATGAGCAAAGCAAGACCAAGACCAAGACTCGAACAGTCTCGGACTTGGTCATGCTTATTCAGTCTTGGTCTTGGTCTTGCTCAAATCTGTCTGGTCTCGGTCTTGGTCTCGGTCTTGCCATCATTTCTTAACGAAAATCTTTCAAAACATTTTATTTTTATGCAACAAACAATTTTAAACCTAAATTTACTATCTTTGAATTAAAAAAATTTCATTAAGACATTATGTACTCTTCGAACATTTTTGTAGATCCTTTTTTTAAAAAAGTGATTTCTTTGTTTTTTTCATGTATATCGTTAAAATCTAGTAAAGAAAACTGACAATTCGACATGCCATTGACTATCGGACATTATGATAATCCTTTATCTTCTGTATCCTTTAACAATATTGAACTCTTCACAAGCTTGCAGAGTGTTTGGTTCCTGCCTTTCATACCTTGGACCAGTATACTACTATTATTTTGGAGGTATATTCTTCTCAAAATCGTTGTTTGGTAAAGGCGATGTTTTTAAATGACTAATGAAAATTTTTCATTTAAATTACTAGTGTAAAGATTTTTGTCGAATAACAATTCATTTGCGTCTAGGTTAAAGGAGTGATAAATTTCTTTGAACAGCAAAATGGATTTTTAAATGACTCACTTCTTTCCTCTAGGATACATGTCTCCTAATGTGAATACACCGTCTAGCCGGTCGGTTTCGGCTTCGCGAAAAATTCGGAAATATGATACATTTCATGCGAATAGCCTTGTAACGCGGATAATAATATCAACCTGCTACGGCACCAGTTGAAAGTGGAAGTTGAAATTTTGGTGGAGCGGCCATATCAGAGACGGACTTGCTTTTTTACAATTATCAAAAAATTATTATTAAAATTATAATAAAATGTATTTTAAATAATCGATCTTATGTGCTCCAAAAACTAAGAACTTTGTGCGCATCTTAAGCTATCTCGAAGAATAATAGTATATTGTTCAAATACATTATTAACTTTTGCCTAAAGGCGACTTTTAAATTATCAAAAAGGAGAGGGTTTTGAGAAAGGTCCAAAACGTTTCTCTTTTATATTTTGTAAATGTAATTTATAAGTCGACAAATTCAAAAAAAAATTAGACTGAATTTGTTTTGAAGTTCAGTTCCCAAATCCAAAGTACTTTTTTAATTGAGAAACTTATTTAATTTCAAGAACGTTCTCTTATGCGTACGTTTCCTCTAAATGCGAGTTGCAGACACTATTTTTTCTGCTCCATACTTTAATTGAATCATTAGATGCGCCAACGTTTCAAGTAAACATGCATTATTAATAATAAAATTGAAGCATGGGAATGGAAAAATATTATACGTAACCTCCCGGAAAAGTTTTATATACAGGGTGTTTAAAAAAAGATGGATCAGTAGAGGCATCCGTATTCAAGATACATTGTGAACCCTTTTTGTAATGATGTGTCACGTTTTTTAAAAATACCTTGTATATATTTTCTGTTAGGGAGGCGAGGTCGCTAAATGGCGACATTCTCGAGCGCCGTCGACACCTATCAAAATCGAAAGATGAAGTAATTTCGGAAAGAAAAGCACCATTTTAGCGGTGGGTATGGCGGGTACGGTTTTTCAAAAATGTTCCTTGGGCATTCTTGAGCGCGTCAGATATTCATACCAAGTATGCCCCAAGTGCCCCTGATAACAACGGTATAGGTACTAATCTGCCGGTTTGCGTGGTACGCGTCAGATTTTCGGAAGGGTGTTTAGTAGGTCCCAAGGAAGCTCCCTTTAAAAATACTGACGATTTCGGCGTGACGATAAATTACGACAATTTTTGAAAATGCAGAAAAAAAAAGTTATTTTCAAATACTCGAGCGCGTCAGATTTTCATAGGGGAGGCTTATCTCGGTATCCTGAAAGCATATTTTCTTAATCTGACAAAAATGTTGGTGGTTTCTCTTAATCTGACCGAAAAAGGTCTGTATTACATGTTTATGGCACATTCCTCTTTTTTGCTTCTATTCTTCACTTCGTTTTGCTTACGGTACGTCCAAAAAATAATTTGAGGATCAACAGGCTATTGAATATTATAAATAAATGAAACTGTTGATGTTAATAATACTTTTGTATACAGATACGCGTAACTTTTTCCAAGTCCACGAAAATTGTCGAGAAGCTCCCTAACTACCATTCTTATTTTCAGTGAATACCTTATATTTTTTATCTTCTGTAAGTTCCTTGTGGCATAACTTATTCATTTTTCTCTTATTCTTTTGGGAGTCAAACGTCGAAATAAAAAATAAAAAACATTGTTGTGCTTATATTTTTTGTCGTTTTATAGAATTTGAATAGGGTTAATAATAAAATACAGGTGAATTATTAAAATTTAGTTTATTTACAAATCATATCACAAATGGAAAGATGAAAATAAATATAAATAATAAATTAAAGTGAACATTCAATCATCCAATCAAAATTATACACGTTTGAGGAAAATGCAATAAATAAAAATGAAAAAAATAAATAAATAAGATGGAATGATTCAGACGAAGAATTATATAAATAAAAAAAATAGAAAATAACTTTGCTGTCATCCTCTATTTAGCGATAACGAGATTAGACAGAAATTCAGTTTATTCAGCGAATCACAATATACAAGACTGATGGAAAATATACAAGTCAGTCTCTTATAATATGGAATAATAATAATACTTTTTTTAATATATCACAATATATAATACAACATCAATGGTTAACAAAAATACCCATCGACTCTTTCAAAAATAATACATCGGTCCGAATTATTTAAAAAATTATCTAATAATAAATAAATAAATAACTATTTTGTAATATCACAGAGTTACACGAACTGAGATTCAGTAGGACAATCATTTAATTTAAGAGCACTGGTAGGTAAATTATCTAAGACGCACTTAGTTGTTGCTTAGTCCTTTTAATTTTCATCAACTTTTTCCTGCCTTTTCCACGATTATTATTCACCTTACGGTTTTTCCCTGTTTGATTTTGATTACGCTGCTTCTTTCTTACTCCTAAACTTTTATTTTTCTGCTGTCTCAAAATCCTCCTGCTCTGTCGGAAAAATTTCTTCAATTTCTTGAAAAGATCTATGTCCACATTTTGAGTCTGCGAAAGACTCATCGTCTTCGGAAAGCATTTACTGGATATACTTTTGCGGATCGCTCTTACAACTGTCATCGAATTCGGTCTCATCGGCTCGAACCTAGTTAGAGTGTCGTTGAATTCGCACATGACACTTTTCAAATTCGCTTCTACTTCTTCGTACATTAAATTTCTTAATTTTACGTCGTATTTTGCGTCCGTTTGAACTGGAATTGCCTTGATTTTGTGCAAAAGCTTCGCCAGCTCGACCATACTCTCGTAAAATATATGACTCGCCTGTAACAAACAGAAAAAACGTTCAAATTCTAGTCAAAGTTCGGAGGGAAGAGAAAAATTAAGGGTTGGACAATATTTTGTAAAGAATAGGTTTGTAATGTTAAGGTTTTTTTGGTGAGGCATGATGACAGTCACTAAGAATCACTAAAATATTGATTTCATATAATTATATAAGATGCAGAGATTCTAAAGAAATCACTTATTTTTATTTCACAGGTGTGATTACATTTATTTTAGTAAAAATATAAGCAAAAAATTTAACCATCCGCCATCTTATCTCAAACACCAATCAGAAGAGAGTGACGTCGTACTTTCGCAAGTATCTATGATCCGAACATCTGTTTTGAATTTACTTTGTTGTTTGTTGGCTTTGCTTGGTTCATGTGTCGAGTGTTTGAAGTTTGACTCATAGAGAAATATAATTTGTCTATGGTTTGACTTTGACGACTTTACCACAGGACACAGATCATAGATACCCTATAAATGGTATTTACGAATTGATGATGTCATAGACAGACGCCATTACTATTTTAGCGTTTTAGGTATTTGAATTTTGAATCAAATCATGCTATAAGTGTTAAAAAAGGGGTAGTATCTTTATACGATAGGGCCAGAATTATTTGTTCTAATGATAATCATTTCACAAAGGAGAAAACTCTACTAAAAAATGTTTTAAATGCCAATAATTACCCGGCAGAATTTGTAAATAAAGAAATTAAGAATATAGAGAAGGGCTCATTGTTAATACCCCATAATAATAACAATAATATTAATAATTCAGCTAACATAATTTTTAAAAACTTGCAAATACCGTATGTTAGGGGTTTATCAGAAAGAATTCAGAAAATTGGTAATCAATTCAATATTCGAACTAGCTTCAAATCTAACTATACGTTGAGATCTATACTAACAAAAACAAAACCAAAAGATGAAGAACAATCTTCAAAAAATTGCATATATCAGATATCTTGTGAATGCGACAAATTCTATTTAGGTGAAACATCTAGACCATTGAAAGTCCGAATAAGTGAACATAAAAAATATATCAAAGATAGGGAGTTCTTTAAGTCAGGTATTTGTAAACATACTTGGGAAGAGGTGCATAAAATTCAATGGGATTCGACAAAAATAATATTGAAAGAGCCCAATAATAAAAGACGGAAAATCGAAGAAAGTGCTTTAATACAACTAAATGCAGATAAATGTGTAGCTAGTATTTCAGCCGAATGTAGTCAAATTTGGTTACCAATGTTAGAAAGAGAAATTTCCAATAATCAATTACCTGCGTTATCAGGATAGCATCATAAGTTTTCATCTAGGTTTTCTTATGATTTATTATTGGAATAGTTGTTAATCGATATACATTTCAATACACAAAAACACCAAACTGAGTCATACATATTTTGAAAACAAAAATAATCATACACAAAAAAGTAACAACAAACGCGATGTGATCTACTATGAATGGACCTTGACAACAAAGTTTTGTAGTCTTAAACTTCAAAATATTATTAATTGATTGTCTAGTTGTCATATATTTTTCATTGTGCCAGATAGGGACCAAAAGTTATTTTATCATTATTTAACCTTGTCAAAGGTAGCCGGAACGCTACCGAAACGTTAAAATAAAAAAAAAATAAAAAAAAATATTAATGAATAAACGAAAAATAACGTTCAAATTCCATTGAAATTGTCAAATTTATAGGATTAGTGAGCTGGATTTAAAGGGAAGGGAAAATTGAATGGAAAGAATTTGGCGAAGCCAGGTTTGACGACGGAGAAACTGAATTCTTGAATAGGGAGATTGAAAAAGTGAATTGAGCCGAAAATTTTGGCACAATAACAATGAAAAACAAACATTTAAACTCAAATCGAGTATATCAGATGGAGAGTGCAGAGAAAATTAGATACTACAGCATATTTTGATTGAGAAAAGTGAAGAAGATGGAGAGGAAGTATAGTTCAACAAAAATAAAAATTCAACTGACCTGAGTGAAATTATTCGCATTTCTCATGTATTGGAGTACTGCATTTACCCTCGGACAACTGTTCCTCGGGGTATCATGGGCAACCTGTAACAAAATAAAAACGTATTTAAATTATTGTGAATAAATTATGATGAAATGCGTCTTACATATCTCATTTTTCTCGTTATTTTATATAATATGTGATAAAAAACCACGGAAAGTCACTTTATGGTCGCGGACAAAAAAAAAGATTAATATCAATAAATAAATTGTTCTTGTAAAAACCGCAACAAACAATAATTCCGTTAATAAACGTAACCTTAATTAAGATAGGTCGATAAAATTTCTGAGAATGATCATTTGTATGAAAAAAAAAATAATAAATTACTTACATCTGGATATATGGCACCTAATTTATTGAACACTCCACTATCTATCATTTTGATGAATATTTGTAGTTGATTTTCTGCAGGACTTCTTCCATGTCTGAGTTGGACTGTTTGGATGCTGCAAGGATTCGTCCACCAATGCGATTCAGTCGCAGGAGCTGTCATTGTACTTGTAATACTCGACAAAACAACTGCTATTCCCAAAATGAACGAAAATTTATTGTCTGCAAAAAAAATAATAAGTTATTGATTTTATTCAATTTATTGGAACTAGAGGTGTTGTCTTTGTTTTGCTGTTATATTTTACCTTGACAGGTAGTAAAAATGTCTCAATTTAGAAAGTTAATAATAATAAATTAAGGATATAAATATTTCCGTTTTCTAACAATATAGATGTACACCTGAATCTATTTTACAACCCAAAGGAAGAATTTACTTTTGAGGAATCTCAGGTAGTTTACAATTCAATACGTTTACCTTTTCCGAGTCGAAAATCTAACGGTAGCTAACTTATTTTATGTAATTACTGTTGGTACTTTCCAGTCAAATTCCTACTTTTTTTTTCGTGAATTTTTATTTATTTAAAAATATTTTTCATGAAATTTTGAAAAAAAAATTTTTTTTTTATAGTATATTCAATATTTTTTTGTAAATTAACTAAAAAATGAAGTTTTAAGAATAATTAAAAATTTATTTGGAAAATTTGTATTTAAAAATTGAAAATTTATTTTGTCCCTCGGTACTTACTAAATAATCTAAACAGAAAAAACATTCTCATTATTGACGCACCACAATCGCCGTAACGCACAAATAAAGTCATTTTCGAGTAACATTAGAATACTAAAATCACTCTCACCTAACCACCAAAATTGGCGACCTGCTAACAACTTAACCGCCTGACTAAGACTAAACCGCATGAGTTGAGTGGACATCCAACATCAGGTCCAGCCTCCCATGATGAGACCGTCATCAAGATGTTGTATTAAACACTCCTGCTATTTTTTCTTTATGTTTTTCATAGGTGGCTACGGATTAATTGTAACAATGCCGCTACAGACGAGATAAAAAGATAAAAAGAGAGAGAGAGGGAGACAGAAAAACTTTGTCCAAGATGTTATAGTTTGTTTTTGTGAAATTTAAAACGGTTGCGTTTGTCAAGATAATAAAAATTATTTATGGCGTGCCAACATCGTTAAAAAAAATCAAAATAAAAAATACATTACAGAAATTGCCGATTCAAAATTATGAAATATACAATATGTCCCCCTAAGTTGAAATCATATGGAAAACTTTTTTATTATTAATTTTAGGAGGAAAACTTATTCTTCATAAAAAGCTCTGCATTATCAAATATCTAAATTTTTTGGTCGTACCTATACGAGGTTTGTCAAAAAATATTAGTTTTACTCAGGAGTAAAGTACCTTTAAATTTGACAATTTCGAAAAATAGACAGATATTAATAAATGAGGTTAAGGTTGATAAACATCTGTACCTAATACATTTATACAGTGTGGAAACCACTTATGGAATAAAATTCTTTATGTCATTATTTTAGAAAATTATAAAAAATGCCGAGACACGTCAACTTTTGAATTGCGTTGTGCGTTATGTAAACATAAATGTAAATGTACAGTACAGGGTGATTCACGCAAGTATGCCATAGTCGGTGTTTTTTTTAATGAAACACCCTGTATATTTGCATATTTTTTAAATTCTTTTAATGTACCGATTCCAACAAACTAAATAATGTATGGTCAATTATGAATTATACGGGGTAAAATTTTTATTTTTAAAGTTATTAAACACATATATAAAATACCTGATGTATTTGATTTTAATACATTAAAATAAATGCTCAAAATGTTCTCCACCTAGTTGTTGGCAATAGCACAGTGTCCTATAGAACTCCTCCTTAACTTTGTGAAAGTTTGAGGTGAAATACTCCGTATTTCTGTAGTTATCCTGTCTTTGAGGTCTACAATGATAGTTGGTTGTGTTGCATTATACGTTGTTCTTGAGATAACCCCACAGAAAAAAATCTAACGGCGTAAGGTCTGGCGATCTAGCTGGTCACTAAATAGTACCTCTTCGTCCAATCTATTTATTGGGGAAAATTTCATCTAAATAAGTTCTTACCATTAAAGCATAATGGGGTGTTGCCCCGTCTTGCTGAAACCAAACATTTTCATTCGGTAAGCTAGGATCTATTGCGTTGGGATATAAGTTTGCCAACGCAGGAATAACCTCATTTCTAAGCATATTTAAATATGTTTCAGCTGTCAAATTTCCATCTATAAATATGGCACCAATAATATGGTCGCCTATGATACCGGCCCAAACGTTCACCTTTTGAGGGTACTGATGTATATGTCTCACGCATCCAATTAGGATTCTCTGCTGACCAATATCTACAGTTCTGTCGGTTTACTTCTCCATTCAATGTGAATGTTGATTCGTCAGAAAAAAGAATGGTACCAAGAGCTATCTCATTCTGTTCAGCTTATTCATCAATCTTTCGCAGAAATCCATTTTACGATTTGGATCGTCTTCTGTTAACTCCTGCACAAAAGTTAATTTGTAGGGATGAAGTTTTTCTTTATAAAGACATCTTAGAACAGTTGTATGACTAACATTATTTTCACGGGCAATTTGACGTGTACTTGAAGTTGTATTCTCCTCGACACTTAACAAAATATCCACTTTCACATCATCTTCAACGAAGTGTGGTTTTCTTTTCAATGGTTTGACATGTCCAAGTTCTCTGAATTGTGCATGAACTTTAGACACATTACTTTGTGAAATATTAGGCAATTCGGGACACCAGTGATTAAATAAGTTTGCCACTTCAACTTGACTTCTGCAGTTATCCCCGTACCCGATCATCATTAAAATCTCAATTCGGTGAGTCTCAGTTAAATATTTCATTGTTATGTCGACAAAGAGGAAAGAGTGTTTGACAAATATTTTACTTTTTCAGTATAACCGCCAACACATCAACAACTGACAGAATAGAAAACAATCCACATTATTTACCGATTTTGTCTAATTATTAATTTTAAAATTTCACCCTGTATAATTCATAATTGACCATACATTATTTAGTTTGTTGGAATCGGTTCATTTTAAGAGGATTTCAAAAATATGCAAATATACAGGGTGTTTCATTAAAAAAACAACACCGACTATGGCATACTTGCGTGAATCACCCTGTACATTTAAATTCATGTTCACATAACGCACAACTCAATTCAAAAGTTGACGTGTCTAGGCATTTTTTATAATTTTCTAAAATAATGACATAAAGAATTTTATTCCTTAAGAGGTTTCCACACTGTATGTAGATATAGGCAATATTAATACATAATGGAAGTTATAAGAATGAATTATGAATATTTAAAAATCGATTGGATTTTGAAATGAAAAGGTTTTGACTTTTAGATTTATTCCTAATTATTATCTTGACATGTTGATAATAATTAAAAAGATGCGTTCATCATTAAAACAATGTAAATAATATTATCTGCCAACTGTACTGATTTTGATCTCGAAAAATATTTAAATTATTATTCTAGAAAAATCATTAAAAATCGATGAAATCTTAGTTAACCGATATTATTTAAATTATCCGCAATTCAAGATAAAAAATATGACGTTGATTGTGTTACACCTATTAGATAAAACTGTAAACGGAAAGTACCACAACCACAATATGTATTTTACCTTTCTCGGGCTTCCAGCAATATAATAAATTAATATTAATTAACGAGTAATCAAAAATTTTCAGAAAACTGCAACTGGAAATTCTATTAAAGTTGCATAACCTACTTGAACATTATAAATTATTGTTATTTACAGTAAATTTCACCTTGAGTTAATAAATTAAAAATGTCATAAAAAATAATCCCTTTTTATTGATAAATTTGTATTTACGAACCCCTTGAAAGGTTATCACAAAATTCCACAAAAAGTATTAAAAAAAAAAGATTCCCGCGCTAATTAGCCGACACACTTGTTCCGACACGTTCTAAACAAAACAATACACAATCACCTATTCGCTTCAACTTTATACACACTTATGGTTATTTACCTCTGTTAGACTTGAACCAGACTGCCATTGATCGATTTTCAAAACTGTTTCGCCCGCTTGTATACACTCCTTTATATATGTTTTCACTTATCTGTAAGTGATTCATCAACCGACTTTGTTTTGTGCGGATTTATTCATCTCCGACATGTGAGATCTATTTTATGCTAGTTCCCACTCCAGCCAATTTCGTTTTGTTTGTAAATTTACGCAATAAGATCCTGCAGGAGTCTACGTACATCATAGATGTGACGTATCCTTAGATGTATACCAGTGACGACAACAGAAAAGAGGAGAGTCTGTGTGATTAGATTTTTTAAGATGTTTACCCACTATCGAGGAAGTCGAAATCGGATTGCAGGTGGATGACTCAGAGATTTTTTTATGTGTACGCTGTCCTATTTAGGAGAAAATAGAATTTTCGTAAATTTTTTTTTAATACACAAAGGAACATAAATTTGAAAAAATAATAATTGTAACAAAAAATGACGCAATTTTTAATAAAATTATTAATTAAGATGATGATATTATGATACTGAATTAAAAAACCGGATAATTATTAACTGATAAGATTGATAAGCAAAACGAGATGTGACTTGTCTGTATTTTACACAGATCTTTCAAATTTATTCAATTAAGATATTGCTTTTATAGTCTGTACAGAAAGTACGAGGAGTAATAAATCATTCTTTTAAG
>CAJUYI010001514.1:35444-52396 GCA_910591695.1 Galerucella pusilla
AATTAGGGTTTATTACTCCTCGTACTTTCTGTACAGACTATAAACCTGGAAGACAAACAAATGATAATATTTATATACTGAGCAATATAATCGAAACAAAAAATGGAGGAGGAAGAAGAAATGTATCTTACATTTATAGATCTAAAAGCAGCCTTTTATACAGTAAATAGAAGGGAAGTATGAAGAGCCCTGGAGGAATTGTAAGTTCCACCCACCTTAATAAATATAAATAAAAGTGTATACGAGACAGTTAGAGCCAAGGTACAAATTGCAGGGCAAAGGTCAGAAGAATTCAAAATGTATAAGGGAATAAAACAAGGAGACAGTTTAAGCCCATTACTGTTTATAATAATCATGGATAAGATTGTGAAACGAACTAAAGAAAAATATGAGCAGTTGGGACACAGAAATCTAGAACCGATAAAAATAAGTAATCTACTCTATGCAGATGATGTGGTTTTAGTAGCGAATACAAAGAACAAAATGCAAAAACTAGTGAATATTTGAACTAAAGAAATAGAGAACAGGAAGATGGAGGTGAACATAAATAAAACTAAAGTGATGATAATCATTTAAAAACAATAAGGTAATCAAAATAATAAAGAGATTAAATGCAAAAACCAGACGATAGAAAGAGTAACAACATTTGAATATTTTGGAAGTATAGTGACAGAAGATGGAAAAATAAATGCGGAAATAACAAACAGATCAGATAAATCAACAAAAATATACTACTCTCTAAATAAAACAATTCTTGGACATAAAGATATAGACTTGGAAGTGAAAATGGAAATTCATAATATGATAACAGTTCCTACAATATTATATGCAAGTGAAAATTGGGCTGTGCGAAAAAAGGACGAAACGCCATAGAAAAACATCTAAAAAGAATTGCAGGGAAAACTAAATGGGATAGAATTGGAAATGACGTCATTAGAGAGAGACAACTAAATAGGAACTGAAAACTGGTAAAATAAAAAAGAGACAACTTAGCTGTTATGTTCATATGGTAAGAATGGAACCAAATAGGTTAACTAAGAAAATAATGGAGATTGGGAAACCGATCAAAAAACAAAGGGGTAGGCCTAGAAGGAAATGGTTCGACCAAATACAAGAGATGGGTTTAGAAAGAGGAAAGACCGTAGCAGAAATGAAAAACCTTGCAAGAGACAGAAAGACATGGAAGAAATGGGTACAGGACATGGAATCCACATCCAACGCTTGAAAGGGCAAAAGAATCTAGAAAAAAAGAAGAATTAAGATATTGGAAATATTTGAATATTCTTTTAAATTCAGCCATTTAAGCACGGTTTTAGTGCAATCGGTTGAAAAATGCCCTGGGTCAGACTAGGAAAACTCATTGAACAGCATCGTCACCATACTTGCAGCTCCAGAAAAATCTGGAAAATAAGGAAATTGAATAGCAAAAAGGGGGGGCTGAAACACTCATTCACGATATCAGCAGCAATCTAATTTTTTGAGAAATAGACAACGATGACACAATCAAAGATACTCCAAGGTGACCATCCGTAAATTACGGCACACGTTAAAATATTGGACTTGATTTTATTGGAGGTTATTTAATAAAAATAAAATTGGAAAATGTGACGTCTCATCGGGGATGAGAAGGTTCTAAAAATGTAATAACCCAGGTCGGGGAAGGGGTTAAAAAGTCCTAAAATTTGTTTGATGTAATTTGGTAATTTTTTTCGCGTTTTTTCAGCCTCCGTTGTATGTTTATATTTTTTTGTTTTTTTTATGATGTTTTAAGAAAACCACTTCCAAATTATATACCAAAATCTTTCTTAATTTGGAGTGAAATTATTCAATAATTAAAAAAACTTGAATGAAGTAATTTCAATCCATATACTCCTCCTTTGACGAGATTTTTACGGATAAACACCCTTTAAGTATGTCGCCCTTCTCGCTCTGATTCACCAGCTACGCCACTGGTATTCTGGTTTTCCTTTATTTGTATCGTTTTTAAATAATTGGTTTTTGTATTAGAACTCCGAATATACCTCAAGGAAAAACGCTGTTTTCGAGGGATTATTTTTCCAAATGATTTTAAAACGGAAAAAACCAAACGTCAAGAAAATTTTCGTTAAAAATTTTCATAAATATTTTTACTTAGTAAATATTTGCATATCCATCCTACATCAGCTCTTCTTACGATTCTAGGTTATTAAAATGGGAAATTGCAATGTCAGCTTTCGTCACCTATAATTGCGTGGTTTTAATAAGTCACCCAGTATATTTTTTATAGCTCTTTAATCCTCGCTTTCACAATATATTGTACAGAATAATACAGGGTGTTTAAACAATTATTTATTCTACATAATAAATTGCAGAATTTCGTCTGGATTTTAAATACCTCCTAAGGGAAGTTTGTATACAGGGTGAACCAATATCTTCGCTCACAGATTTCGTTCCCTTTGTTTTTGGAATTATCTAAAATCTCGCCCTGTATTTTAAATCTGGATTGCATTTATGGTCGAGTTGTATTATTGAACACAATAGATGATGATAAAGGTATTTAAGATTCCAGTAATAGCCGACCACTTCAAAAAAAAAAACGTCCAATGAAATTAAAAGTACTGTGTTAATAGAGTTCAGTATATTAAGTACGTTAAATACCTGGTAAATTCTGAGAAATTAATTGATGATTGATTATGTAATTTATTGGAAATTATAAGTTACACGCACCTATCGGCATCTTACGAATATCCCGACACACATAGTCACTACCATAGGCGGAGATAACCATAGAAAAAATTAGGGAGAGAAATTGTTTTTTGATGCTATTAAAACAATCGAAGAAAATATGGATGCTGACGATTATAGGTTCTTCAGCAGACACAAGTCTGTTTGTTTTGCCCATGAAGAATTTCATTTTATTCATAAATTTTGTGTTTTTTGCATAGTAAACTCTGTCAGAAAGGTCCAAAACTTTCCTCTGTACTTCTTCAATTTCTTCATTCTTTAACTTCTTCCAGTGCTTCCTCTCTCTTGTATGTATGTATTTTGGGGTGACATTCACTGGGACCTAAAAGATCTATTCTGCCCCCTCACTTCTACCTAGTTTCTGAGGAGAGTCTCAGAAACTAGTAGCTCCTTTAGTCCTATTTCCCGGAGGAATTTTAGGATGTCTGCAGGCTACAACTTAGGTATATGTTCTTCTTCTATCCAGTAATCTCCCTGGTGCTGTGCTCTAGGATTCTGAAGTGCTGTGCAGTTGGAAAGTATGTGGATGGAGGTTTCTTCTTCCATGCCACAGAATCTGCATTCTTATTCTTCCACTATTTTGAGCTTTTTAAAACCTGGGGAATAAGACCTGAGGTGGTACACTGGCTTTACACAACAGTGATTAGGCCTATGGTCACCTATGGAACGGTAGTCTGGTGGAGAAGGACAGAAGTGTCCTCAGTAGAGAACAAATTGGCTACAATCCAAAGACAAGCTCTCCTCGGTATTACCGGGGCAATGAACAGCACGGGCACGTCATCAATGGAAGCCCTTATAGGCCTCCCTCCTCTGGAACTTTTTGTTAGGGCAGAGGCGATGATGGCGATTCTTAGACTGAAATCGGGAGGCATGTGGACCCCGAACAATGTTCGTGGGGGACATACCGATATAACTGGGACAATACTAGACGAACCAAACTTTCAGATGGGTCTGGATAGTATGATACCAGAGAATATATTCACTGAGCGAGTGAATATTATCATTCCATCTAGGCAACAGGTGATGCACTCGGGAAATCCCGGGGATATCAGCTGGTTCACTGATGGATCTAAAACCAACCATGGCACTGGGGCTGGTATAAATGGACCTAGGAAGAAAATGTTCTTCAGCCTTGGTAGATACACGTCTGTATTCCAGGCAGAAACAATTGCTGCTATAGCCTGTATTGATGAAAATATCAAGAGGGGTTATACCGGACAAAGAATAAAAATATTCACTGATAGCCAGGCATTGCTGAAGGCTATCAGCAATCCTATTACGAAATCTAGACTGGTTAAAAACTGCAAAGAGTCCCTTAATAAGCTGGCAAGAGACAACACAGTGTCTCTAGTATGGGTGCCGGGACATGAAGGGACTGCTGGTAATGAATTGGCGGACCAGCTAGCTAAACAAGGCTCTAAAGGGGACTTTATAGGTCCGGAACCGTTCTGTGGAATCACAAAGGATTACATAAGAGGGGAAATCCGGAACTGGCTAGACAAAGAACACCAAATTTAAATGGAGGTTGACAGAAGGTCATCTTCACACAAAAAGTCTACTGAAAAAGGTAAACAAAGAACTCTCAACCAGTTTATTGAAACTGAGCAAGAGACACTTGAAGACAGTAACCGACCTGGTTACTGGACATTGCACTCTAAGGAAACATTTGTACAGAATGGGAATAGTCAGTGAACCTTTCTGTAGGAAGTGCGAACTAAGGGATGAAACACCTATTCATATATTCTGCTCATGTAAGAACTTAGAAGGACTCAGACAGAAGCATTTTGGAAAGGAAACTATACAACCATCAGAACTACTTAAAATCCCCCCAAATAAGCTAGTGGCCTATATAGAGGACACGAAACTTTTGGAGTGGAAGTAGATAACATTGGGAATGGTACAATGACTTAGGTCAAGTGCCCGGGCTGTTGAGCACAACCCAAACGTTTGAATGAATGAATGAATGAGCTTTTTCAGGTGTCCATTCAGGCGACAATGTCCCGTTAGGATCCCTGTTAAAACTCTTAGCGCGCAGTTTTACTTTGACTTGCATTTATTTGATCTCAACAGGTTGTAGTCACCCAGAAGAGTCTTTGATTGTATAAGCCCCACTAGATCTATCCAATGGTCAGTTCTTATCTTTTTCTCGGCTTTACCTATTTCTTCCAATATTTCATTGGAGCTGATTCCGCAAAAGGGTCAGGCCCCCAGAAAGGTATTTCAGTCCCCCTCTTTGCTAGTTCCGAGGGGTAAACCGCCGACAAAAATCTTGTACACCTACTTCCACATTTTAAGAAACTTCCACCATACTTCCACGAAACTTCCTCCACATACTTCCACCAAACTTCCACATACTTCCACACACTGTTTTCAAGTTAGTTGACAATGTAATAACCCATACAACCTTTTTGCAATGCAACACGCTTCCATAACGAGTACAAAAATTTATAATTTCTGAAAACAATAGCATTGATTTTTATGATATTTTACCTGTTGTATGGGTAACTTTAACGCACTGTATCTCGAAAAATAAAGCTTCAACGGCATGTTGACAGGAAATTTCACGCCAATTTTTGCATTTTCGACACTCTCTTTCAGTTTGTAACACCTATTCATTAACACCCGGTATAATAACCCATTTAATAATTCTAAATTTGTCATTTTCATTGCATATCGTCTAATTTCTGTATTAAACTTCCACATACTTTCACAAAACTTCCACATACTTCACCCAAACTTACACATACTTACACCACACTTCCACCAAACTTCCACGTACTTCCATATACCTACACATACTTCCACCAAACTTCCACATACTTCCACCAGCGGTTTACCCCTCGGCTAGTTCATCTGCTATTTCATTTCCTTCTATTCCAGTGTGAGGTTCCTCTATCTTAAGCCTGGATAATTTTCCAGTATTTTCATGGATATCTCGATAGTTAATGTGATAAAAGTAAGAACATTGAAATGAAACAGTTCTATAATAATCATATTTAACGGTAAGAAAATGAAGAAGTAGGTAAAGTAAATAAATAAAATGATATAACGCCGTATATATACACACACACACACACAAAACTACCATTGATTACCAGTTGAGAATGTTGTATGGGCAAAAAAACGGCGACTTCTGTGATTAAACACCGTCTTTTTCTCTGGTCTCATATAATTATACGACTGATATTTTATTATTCCCAAGAAACAAACAGTTTATATAAAATGTGTTTCAACGTAGCTCTGCTAGTAATAGAAAAGAAAAGACGAAAATGTAATAAAAGTTACATTTAATTTGTTTAAATCTTCACTAGGTGTATTTGAACCAATAACGCTAACACAATAGCTTTATCTAACGGGTGTATGATGAAATATTTTTAATTTATACAGTGCTTTAATACATTACGGAATTTTGAGGATATTTAATATGTTAATCCAGAAATTTATTCACATCAATCACTACTGAACTATCTTTTAGGTGTATATAAGCTTAATAAGGGAAAATGGTGTTAATAATATTACCTGAATATTTGTTTTTATTCGTCTCAATAGCTTCTGAAAGATTTAATTTTGTAAAATTACAAAATTTGGATCGACAGTGTATTAGTTTGAATGGTCTATTGTATTTCCAGTGGCGACGGCTCGGTGAAAAAACAAACTGCTTAGATAGACGATTTTAAAAACAGGTTTTTCCAATTTTCCCGTATGAGCTTGATCTCCTCCATACTTTTTCTCGCGAAAATGTGAAACGTCACAATAAGAACGTCATGAGTAAAGGGCGGAATATATGCACGTCAATTCAGTTAAAATATGCACATATATATGCATAGTTTTTCTTTGAAATATGCAACAATATGCATTTATTTGTCAAAATATGCAATTATATGCCTTGAATATAACATGGAAAAATGGAAATAAAGAAACGCCGACTCTTACAAAAATTATTTATTTTAAGTAAAATTAAAAGAAAAATATAATAGGTGAAATTTTTAACCTGAAATAGTATAAAATGCATTTATAACGATATATTTTTCAAAATTTTCCGATAAAAGTGTTTGCCTTCTGTCTGTAAAAATATGTTTGTACAAAGAAAAAGTTCTTTCAACATCTACCGATGTGATCTGGCAATATATTAATTTGGGTAGTAAGTTATAAGGCCAAGGTATTACTTCGTTGGATGGTTTAGTTTTAAAAATATTTTTGACTTCCATTAATCACTTGAAGCCTTCATTCTTTCCCACAATAACTTCGAGTTTACTTCTTACTTGATTTCCTACATCAACGGGAACTTTTTTGCATTTGTCGGAAAAATTTTCAACAATATTAATTGATTCTTCATACTTTCTAACGAAGTTATTATATCTGGTATAAAACTAAAATTAACCTTAATAAAAACAAGTTCCTTAGCTAAATTTACATCTTTGAATACTGCTCGACTTTGCACTACACACTGTGAATTGTCTTCTAAATCTAAAACTACGTCTTTAATGGCTTCAAAATGGTCTGCGTAGAATATCGCGGCCTTAATCCATGTTCCCCATCGAGTAATTGCGGGCTCTGGAGGTAAACTAACTCCTGGCAATTTCTCTCTATAGATCTGCACTCTTAGAGGTGCTTTCAAAAACACTTTCTTTACATTTGAAATTAATTTGTTCACCAAGGGATATGATGTTCTAATAGTTTCTGACTCATGAGTTTAATAAAACTAAGCCCTCTAGCGTTTCATATATTAAACAAACGATTTTTTGTTTAATAAACGGAATTTTTATTAAATAAATGAATGAAAAATTATTTAACACGCATAACCAATAAAAAACAAACATATTTGCATTAATTAGAACATAGTAATTTGTATGAATCATCAATATGAATGGGATTTACCTTTTTCCACTTATTATTCTATTGTTATCGTGAGATTTACACACCTAACGTCAAACAAAAACTTGCACTTGTTTGTTGTTGTTAAAAATAGCACATTACATAAACGTTATTTTATAACTGTTATGATAACAGCGTCAATTCGATAAGTTCGAAAATACCAAAATAACTCAATAGAAATAATTAAATCAGCCCCTTTTAACGATACTTTTACCGTATCATCGGACGCACACGAATTCACATCAGGATAAAATATCCTCGGAAATATCGAATACTTATGTCCACTTTCCACTTTATGTTGATTTTTAGAAATAAAAAAAGCACACATAAACACGTAATGGTCTTAAACAAACATATAAATGATATATTTATGTCGATGAAGCAATTAATAGTTAATTAAAATACAATATAAACACAAAACTACACAGAACCTAATGCAATACCGGCCATATTGACAAAAGTAATCACATGCTATGACATCACACGTATCATCGGTAGCGTTCGGAAATCCTCGGGTGGTGGTCGGAAACTGCAATGAAATTTAAATTTTATTTTAAAATTTGGAAGTAATTTCCAATGGAAACTGGTTTATTTTCTATTATTAGTTATTTTTGATATCAACTTTACTATAACAAATTCATATCTTAGCAAAATATGGAATATGCGTGTACTCTATTGAGGATGTAAAAATGTGCCATAGTGACACCGCCGAAGATTAGACGCCACCTGGAGAAACCGTCATTTTTTTTTGTTTGACTTTCTTCAATTTGAAGTATTAATCAAATAAATATTTCAGTTTAGTGAACAGTACACTAACCTACGCAACGATATCTAATAATTGAACTTGATAACATCGTTCATTGATTGATTTGTTTGGCGCCAAAGTTTTCTCGTGGAATTTCGCGAAAATTCTGATAAGGTAACTGTTTAAGTATCTGAATAATCTCAATGTATCACAACGTCAATATTAATTCTTTGATTACGGATGTATACAGTCGAAAACAATCGATATACATTCGGGTCGTGAATAGGAGGCGTTTGCCTTTATAAGGATATAATATGTATAGACAACTATTATACCAGATATCTATGATGAGTCATCGATAAAAATCTGATCTTCCTTTTCCCTTGGATTTTTTTTACTAAATA
This sequence comes from Galerucella pusilla, assembly GCA_910591695.1. NCBI lineage: Eukaryota > Metazoa > Arthropoda > Insecta > Coleoptera > Chrysomelidae > Galerucella > Galerucella pusilla. The sequence goes on from CAJUYI010001514.1 coordinate 44,193, forward strand.
CTGCTAGTAACGATTATACTTTTGCTAAATATGTGCTAGAAGTACGAACAAAAGATATTTGCTCGTAGATTCTGGAAAATATTCTCCACTTCGACTGTTTCCGGAAAAAATTCAACCTCGTTTGGCATTCGGTAAGAAATCTCCATACCAAACAGATCTACAGCGCATCACAGTTTCGGCAGCAATTTCGTCCTTTAAATTATTGGTTATAGTCAAAAGCACTCTTATCGTGCGGGTTCAAAGGTCATATGTATCAAATCAGAAACCACAGAGGTTACCAAAATGTGAGATTACAAATATACCCGGAGAAAATAATGATCACTGAACTCTATTCACAATACAGCCCTTCGACTCTCTCTCGGTGCTTTCCGTTCTAGTCCAGCTGCTAGTCTGTACTGTGAAGGAAATGAGCCACCCCTGTTCCTAAGACGTCAATCCTTCTTTGTTTCATACGCTGCATCAACATGAATCGCCCAACATACTTATAAAGAAACCATTTTTGGAAATATTCGAAAAAACACCATATGATGTAGTTCTCTACACAGACGCCTCAAAAACTTCTTTTGGTGTTGGCTGCTCCGTCACAACCAACCACGAACTAATAGGTTCCTATCGGTAACCCTCAACATGTAGCGTTCACACTGGTGAGTTGTATAGCATCTTCCAAGCTTTCAAACAAATCTCTTCTCCTGTCAAGCGCGTCGCCATTTGTACCGATTCACTTTCCTCAATTAATTCACTCAATACTATCTTTACTGACCATTTAATAGTTCAAAACATCCATGACATCTATCAAATCCTCTCAGCTCGTGATGTAACAGTTTGTCTTATCTGGCTGCCATCTCACATTGGAATTACTGGCAATGAAAACGCTGACCACCATGCTAAAGAAGCCTCTTCTTCCATCACCACAACAACGTTCCAGCTCCCAGATGACATAAAACTATTATTCAAAAAGTCCGTCAAGGAGTCCTGGCAAAAATTTTGGCACAACAGCAAAACAGCCCTTTACGATATACAACCATTAATCGGCTGTCTCTCTCTCTCGATTTCTTAACCAGGAGAGAAGCTGCTGTCATTAGACGATTGCGGATCAACCATACATACACATACAATAGTGCTTTAACCGTTAAACATATTCTCACAGACTGCCAGGAATACACCATTACACATAAGCGCCTAGACCTAAGACCAAACCTGAGAGAGCTTTTAAACTGCACCGCTGAAATACCGAAGACATAGAAATGATATTTCATATATTTTATGTTTTATGATAGTGTATGTATTTATATAGGTCTTTTTGTCTTTTGTATAGTGCCAATGGCCATATTTGTCGAGGCACTTAAATTCTAATAAAAAAAAACTTTTATTTTGCATATATTTCTTAGAAATGTTCTTATTTAAAATTTTCCAGTTATTTCACTAAATGTAGGTATTTAATCTCTTCAGGTGGTTACTATTTACAAAACCACTATCTTTGAAATAGATTATTGGTCATTAAGAGGTACCTAATCTTCTTAGAAAAGATTATCATTTGCAATTGACAGAAAAACGTTCAAGTGGTTTTCGAGATAAGCAAATTAGAGAGTCGTTGGCCATGTTTGCATAGAATGGAATAGAATGAAAGTTTTCGGATAATTCCTCTTGATTTTTGATCAAGTAATATTTGTTTAATTAGCGTAAATAATTGCTAGTGCTTGATGGAAAAACAAAAGATTTGGTCTTGCTTAAATTAAAACTGAGATTGTCTTTGGATTTTTTTATTTATAAAAATATTATAAAAAAAAGCAATAAATATTACAATAAATAAATAAATTCGTCAGTCTATTATAAATATAAATACGAACTAAGATTGAGTACCTTTAGTAGATAAAAGATTGTAACTTTCGTTAAAAAATATTCGTAAATTTGTTAAAAACTGCAGATCGAACAAACTCGATTTCGACATATCCCAACTTTGGTCCACGCAAACTTCGAATTGTGGTATCTTCCGGACTTTACGCTTTCTCGTTAGTATATTTTTAAAACTACAAGTAACAACTCGCAATTTAAAAAACAATTCGGTATACATCATTCTTCTATCGTAATGTAACTCTTTGTTCGGAATGATTGTCAAGATATTGTATATAAAACGATCCATTTTCAACAGCATGTTGTAGAAAACACTCACCTGAAAAATAGGAATAGAAAATTAGTGCAAATCAAATAAAGATTTTCCTCCACTCACCTTTGTTTCTGTAGTGAATCGCCAAATGAGATGCGTAGTGTTGGGACAACTCATCCCGTAATCGATCTGAAACGAGAAAAATACTTTTTAATTCACTAAAAATGAACCGGCCAAGTGTGATTCGATCTCGCGTATCAAAATTTGAAAAAAATCACGTTTGTTGTATGGGAACTCCCTTAATCACGGTTCATGAGATTCAGACGGACAGCCTTTAAATTTAGTGTGAAGTGGTTGTAATTTTATATTGTTAGGTTAAATAAGACTTACATCAATATTGGCTCCGTGGTTTTCTATGAATTTATTCAGTAACCCTATAAAACCATTCAGTTCTATAAGGGACTCCTCCAACGTTGTATACATCAAAACATTCGGTTTTTGTTGATCGCAAGGGTTATTTAACGACTTATCGATATCTTCTGGTAATTTCTGTGCTCCAGATATCGAATGAAGGATGACGAAAGATATGGATATTGGAATATATCTATCTGAAAACGTTAAAAACTTCGTTACGATTACACAAAATACACTTTTTGATAAAAAAAATATATGTTATAGTTAGCACATTATTGAGTTTCTCGTCTGCTATCGAATCTAATAATGATCATAAATTGCAATAATTTCTGATTAGAACTAGTCCTCGAGCAGATGATAAACGTTGATGTTACCATAATCACTTACTTAATATTGGGATCATATTGATTGATTATTATTATAATTGAATTTTGAGAGGTAATTGTTCAACTTGATAACTAACCAAATTTGAAAACACTCACTTATATACTTCTGCTTTATTGGTGTATCCCCCATTGTTTATACACAATTTAATTTTTTTATCAAGAAGTTATCGATTAAATGACATTGATTTAATTAGTATAGTCACTCAGTCAGGTATCTCAATCCTTGCTTGCTTATTTGCTTATTATTTTTTATTATACGTTTTAGCAAACTCGCGAAAAACAATTTTTTTTCGAGATTTTTGACCTTTGACCTCGAATAAATTTTTTTCCAAGCGCCGGAATGATGAGGAACTTTCAGATGTTATTTTTAGGTATGTTTTAAACAATTACAAGCACTTTCAGCTTGCTGGGAAATTATGTACCTCCACTTTTCTTTTTTGGTCTAATTTGAACGGATTAATACCTTTTTTGGACCGATATTACTAGGATTTCATGCGTTTTTTCTGATAATTTGGTAGTGATGCCCACTTTGGACAATATCGTCTTGTCTCACAAAAAAAGTGGAATGTCTTGTCTCGAGTCTGGCCTCGCGCAAAAATCTCGCAAAAGTCTCTCAAAGTTTTCGTTCTTCCTGTCTACTTGTCTATCAATAATTTTTAGACTGTTTCAAGTATTGCTCATTTAATTTCTGCGAATTTTTGCAGATCTGTATTTTGGTACAATAATTCCAGGTGATTTTTACAGTTCAGAGCAACTGTCATCACTGGAATTTCATCGTTCACATCACATACATCTAATACAGGGGTTAGATTACTTGCTTCTCCAGTTGCTTCACAAATCTTATAAAAATTTGCTCTGAACGTTTGATTTTTAAAAAATTTAACCTTATTTTGCAAATTGTATTAGAAGTGTCATCAATCTTTTCAATTTGATTTTCTATGTAATTTTCGTCATTATTTTCAATAATATGTTGTTCGATAATGGGTCGCTGTAGTCGTATTTTCTAATTTTAGAGTCTTGAACAACTAAAGTTTGCTTACAGCTTTTCTATAAAAGATGTTTTTCGATCATTGGAATAATTAATTAATATTTGCGATACTCTCGAGTGAGATTCAAGACGAGACTTTAAAAAGACTCTCGCAAACCAAAATATCGTAGGCATTACTATATTTTGGTGATTTTATTGATAAAAGGTGGTTGATGCTTTCTAATAATCAATTAAATTTATTATGATACAATTAACAAACATGGAAATTACTGTTTTTTATGCATCCTTGTAGAATTTATGCTATCAATTATTTTTACATAAAGATTTTTGATAAAATAAAAATTATGAAATTTTGAAATATCAGTTATCTTTAGTGGGTCAACAAATATATGATTTTTATTATTAAGTACTATCCTTAGTGTGATTCATGTAAAAGTTTTATCAGTAAGTAGTCAATCCTCTTAATAACATATTTAGATGATCAAATAATCTCAACGAGGTAATGCAAAAATTTATTAATATTATACACTCATATATTATAATTATATTTATTGAGATATAATTTTAAAAAGTCGTATTACAGGATTATTTATTTTTCTACATATTATGTATATTGAAAAACTCTTAGCCTACTATAGAACCAAACAAAATTTCAATGTCAAAATATTTTATTACTCAACATATTCTCCTCTTTATTGGATACATTTACAGCGAACCTGCAACGTCTCTAGTCCTTTCAAAAAAAATGTTTCTTCTTGCTCTGCAAACCAGACCTCCACAGCTTTCATTACCTCCTCGCTGGAAGGAAATTTACGACCTTTTAAACTTTTTTTCAGTTGTGGAAAGAGATGATAGTCGGACAGAGCCAAATCTGGTGAATAAGGGGGGTGTTCTAGTAATTCAAACCCTAAATCACGAATTTTTTGCATGGCGCATGAGATTTGTGTGCAGGGGCGTTGTCCTACAAACACAAAACACCTTTGCATAGCTTTCCGAGTCTTTTCTCTTCAATTTTTCCCCGTAGAGTGGTCAGTAATGTCGAATAGTAATCTCCGGTTATTGTTCTACCCTTATCCAAAAAATCAATCATGAGTACTCCGTGGCAATCCCAGAAAACTGAAGCAAGAACTTTTCCAGCAGATTTTTGGACACGAAACTTCTTAGGTCTTGGAGAAGACGAAGGACATTGATCACCAAGGGTATTAAGCATATCTTCGTAAATCTGCTTACCTCTTAACCCTTTTAAATACAGATACTTGATGATGGCTCGATACTCCAATTTTTAGATTTTCACAATTTCTGTGGACATCTTTTTTCTTTTAATTTATTGCGTACCTCTGGTTTATTTTTTTGACGTACAACTTGATACTGACACTTCTAATGAGTTATTATTTATTGCTATGGTAACGCAATATTTTTTTGTACTTTTAAATAATGTGTGGTAGGGAATTAAATACACTTGAATAGATGAGGCTTTTACTTGATGTAGATCCATAGTAAGTTATGAAATCAAACAATTTTATTTTGTAAAATCTACATTACAATGTAGGAAAAAGATGAGGTAGAGAAATAATCGCTCAACCTTTTCCGCTTGTTGAGAGGAGCCAATCGAAATAAAAATAAACAGGTATCTTAATTTTTAGTATGAGTCACTTACAAATAAAATTTTATTATTTTTGCGGAAATTGCATAGGGCCAGATAAGTAGCTAAATTGTTATCTATATCTCCTTGATATTTGTCTTACTGTTACTAATGTTTGAAAAGTGATCCTTATGTTATGACTATTGTTTAATCAACTCATATATTTTATTATTGAAAATTCATTGATTTATGATTTGAATTTTTAAGCCAAAAAGTGGTAACTTGAGTATTTTGAACAGTTGAAGCAAATAATTTACTAAGTAGGATGTAGATGGTAAAAAATATGTCAATTTTTACATTAAAGACAATTTCAAAACTGTTTCATGGACAAGAGGGGAATCTAGAATATGTGTATGTGTGTGTTTTGGGGTGACATTCACTGAGACCTCAAATATCTATTATGCCCCCTTACTTCTACTCAGTTTCTGAGGAGAGTCTCAGAGCTTAGTAGTTCCTTTAGTCCTATTTCCCAGGTGATGTGCTCTAGGATTGTGAAGTGCTGTGCAGTTGGAAAGTATGTGGATGGAGGTTTCTTCTTCCATACCACAATACCACATTCTTCTTCCTCCACTATTTTGAGCTTTTTCATGTGCCTATTCAGGCGACAATGTCCCGTTAGGATCCCTGTTAAAACTCTTAGCGCAGTTTTACTTTGACTTATGCATTCTTTTGATCTCAACAGATTGTAGTCACCCAGAAAAGTCTTTGATTGTATAAGCCCTACTAGATCTTTCCAATGGTCAGATCTTCTCTTTTTCTCGGCTTTACTTATTTCTTCCAATATTACATTGGGGCTGATTCCGCAAAAGGGTTCAGGCCCCCAGAAAGGTATTTCAGTCCCCCCCTTTGCTAGTTCATCTGCTATTTCATTTCCTTCTATTTCAGTGTGTCCTGGAATCCATAGTAAGGTGACTATGTTGTTATCGCCTAGTTCATTGAGTTTGTCTAGGCATTCCCACACCATTTTGGAACTGATTACACAAAAGCTCAGTGCCTTAATGGCTGCTTGACTATCCGACATTATGATAATCCTTTGTCTTCTGTATCCTTTATCAATATTGAACTGGGCGAACTTGCGTATGGCGTGGATTTCCGCTTGAAAGATACTTGGGGTTTTTCACAAGCTTTCAGAGTGTTTGGTTCCTGGCCCGAACACCCCTATCCCAGCTCCTTCTATTGCTTTTGAGCCGTCTGTCTACCATTGAATGGCATTCTTTCCAAGTCTGGTAATGGTATTTGGATCCAATTCCCTCTTGTTGCTCATTTCCGTAACGAATTTCTTTGAAAAGTTATACTTTTTCATCATACCGTCTTGTAGCATGTCCCAGGTTGTCTGATTTCTAAGAAGTGAGAAGGTGGTTTTTTTTAATGATTCCCTCTCTACTTAGTCTGTATCTTGTTCTTCCTGCAACGCTTTCCACCACCATATGTAGAGGGGTGAGGTTGAGAATCACTTCCATGGATGCCGTTGGGCATGTTCTCATTGCTCCTGTAATGCATATACAGGCTAGTCTTTGAAATTTGGAGAGGTTTTCTCTCGTCGCCAATAGGCTAGTTCTACTACTCCACGCAATGGCTCCATAAGTGATGATTGGCAGTAAGCATTTCAGATACTATTGAAGGTTAAATTAACTGGCTGAGTAGAGTATATTTTTATGTCCAGCCTCCTCTCTTAAAAAATTCACGTGCCTCCACTGGTCGGACGGGAGCTCAAGTGTATTATATTGGTCATTAAGGGAATTCGCGTGGACCGAGAACTTTTTTGTATCATTTAAATTTAGGAATTTTGAACTCTCCCCTTTTTCCAGTTAAAGCATAAAATTATCAGTACGAAATGTTTACATACATCAAACTTTTTTATTACTAGCCAAACAACTGGTCTAAGCAGCAAGAGTGATGTAATCACAATTGGCCTTCATTGTGTTGAATTCATCAATGAACTTTGAAGAAAGTATATGAGACATACACTCACACACTATCTGGTGGTCATTTACTTCCTTTTTTCGAAGTCTTACACAATACTTACTTATTCATATTTTAAAGATTATTCATTTTTCTTTTTAATAGATGGAATGGTTGTCGTGTGTGGGATATTCAGAAACATATTTATCTTCATTAAACAGAAATTAGTTTGACATTACCTATCATTTTTTATTGAAAAAAAATCGGACTTGATACACAAATTTAAGTGGTCATTACAACGTGTTATCTTTCTTTATTTTAATTATAAGACACTTGAGAGACCCACAATATGAACAAAAAAATCTTGGGAACTCTCCACTTAACAATTGTAAAGATTTTGTTTATTTATGATCTATATCATTACAAACTAAATACATGAGGAATACGTGACTACCTACTAACGTTTGTTTTAAGAAGGTTCGGAACATTTCTTAAAATACTTTTAGTATCTAATACCTACGTCACTTTTTTCTAAATTTGACGTTATCGACCACATATGAGACAATATTAAAATTATTGTTTATAAAACCGTTATTTGTTTATAATGAGGAGGATGTCGATTGTTTTTTCGATTTTTTTTTTCGGTACTTTTACTTGTGTTACTTTCGTCATTTGCCATGTGTCGTTTGTTAATATTAAAGTAGATTCGCGGGTACTTCACTTACATCCCACTTGAATCAAAAATACATAATAATTAAAAATAGAACA
>CAJUYI010001515.1:1856-13654 GCA_910591695.1 Galerucella pusilla
AATTATGGCCAGGCCACTTCCAAATCTGATTATCCCTTGAATCTAAAATAAAACCGGCAATCTCAAAAAAAACTATAAAAGGTACCACTAATTTTGACACACAGTGTAGAAACAAAAGATCCTGAATATAATTAAGATGCACCAATTCATATAAATCTTAATTGTATATTAATGACTTGTGAAAAAAAATAAAATGTGAACTTAATATAAACCCGGCGAATAATTAAAACCAATTAACTTCGCAATTGAAATCAAAAACACATTTTCTAAAACAACGTTACATTTATTTATCCTAATCTCAAACAAAACAACTTTTCTAACAACAAAAAAAAAATAACCGGTACGGAAATTTCCATGAAAATATCAAACTTTTCTATTTTACGGAGGTACGAAAATTTTCAAATAAACGGTGATAAAAATATGTTTACCTTCTTACGTCGGTTTCGGTATCGTAGTTCACTTTTGTCACAACTTTAAAAAAAAGAATTACTGTCTTTAATTGAAAATATATGCCGGTAACCGGATCGGAATAACACAAACTTGGGACACACACTTTACGTACAAAAATTAGCAACGGTCAACGGTAAAGGTAAAGGTAAAAGGTAAAAGGTGAATCAGCGGTCGGTCTCTCTCTCTCCAAATCAATTCTCCTGCTATTTATATCCTCATTGTCGCTAGTAAAATTTAGATACCACAAAAAATTTGTCATATACCAGACGTATTTTGAAATTAAATAAATGGTATATATACCAAATGTCCTTATCGATTGAAAAAAATTTTAACTTTAGAAACTACTAAATTTCATGATAGAATTCATTTACGTACCTCCGGTCTTATACTAAAAAAAAATATACAAAACAACAGTATACCTAATAATAAATAAAAATCAATAAAAGAAAAGAGAGTTTGAATTTAAGTAACGAGTTATAATATATTTAAAGTGTTGAAAATTAACCCTGTATCTATAACAACAAAATAACTCGTTACAACATATTATCAAAAATTAGGTTCAATGATGTTGGCAGGTGTACCATCTGGATCTCGCATTTTCTTACACAAACCTGAGATCCAAACAAACAACCTTCGCTGCAGGAAATTTACCTATCAGCAGAAAAATCTAGAATTACCAATTCTAAGTACAACCAAATAACATCCAAAGGTAAATGAATATTCCGTTATTTTGTTAATAAAGAATGAGTTAATCGAAAAATGTTTTTTTCACGCCTCAATGCCAGCGCGGGACATTTGTACTTTTCACTTAAATTAATTCATTATGTGGATGGTATCCAAGGTATAAAAACACAATAATGTACTATAGTAAAATCGCAATCGGTGCGAAATAATAAAACTGTCGGAACATGTCATTTCAGGGGTGGGTACCTATGGTTATTTTTAAAGTATAGAGACATTCGGATTACTGAAATATTAATTATATATTATACAGTGCTATTCAAAAGTCCCCTCCCCCCCTCGTATCTTTTGAACGACTACACTCACATTAATAAAATTTGGAGGGTTAAAATAAAGTGTTGTAAACTTCTCTACGAATGGTAAGAGGTGACGTAATAGTAAGAGATGACGTCACAGTGCCACTCTGGCCAATAATTTTAAATAGGACCTTATGGCAAGTGATATCTCGTTTGAAAGGCATTGCCATTGGCTACATAGCCATATCAATTTTGTTTGGGTTTAAACTAATTTTGACGGATAAATTAAATAAATACTAAAATTATTGAAATTATTTTTTCAAAATTAATCAAATATCAACAATGGATTTTTATAGCAAGTGTTCGAAATGTGCTCCGTCTACTTCCCGACAGTAATACATCCTATTAGTAAACTCTTGTCGTACTCGTTCGAATGTGTCAGCTGAAATTGCATTGCATTCTTCAATAATTCTTTCTTTCAAAACGCCAATGCTATCTGGTGCCGTAGTATAAACCTTGGATTTCAAGTACCCCCATAGAAAAAATCTAAAGGTGTTGGATCTGGTGACCGAGGTGGCCATTCTATAAGACCTCGCCGACCGATCCATCTACTCCATAATAATGTGCAGGAGTACCATCTTGTTGAAATGTTATTTCCAGATGGCCGAATTCATCTGGATTATCTTCCAGAATTTCAAGAATTAACGGCTCAATGGCATTTTGTAACACCTCCAGATACACTTTACCGCTTAAATTTGAATTTAGGAAGACAGGACCAACTATGTGGTTTCCCAAAATACCTGCCCAAACATTGACTTTTTCTGGAAATTGGGTATGTTGTTCACGAAAGGGGTGAGGATTTGTGTCACTCCAATACCTTACAATTTGTGTATTCACATTTCCATTGAGGCAAAAAGTACTTTCATCACTAAAACAAATTGTTTTTGTGTAATGTGGGTTTTGACTAATTTTATTTGTCATAAATTCACAGAATTCGAGTCTTCTGTCGAGATCATCATCCGAAAGGTGGTGCACCATTTTCAACTTGTATGGATGAAATTTATTTTTAGCCAACACTCTCTGTACTGTACTTTTACTTACTTCACAGATGGACGAAACTTTAGTTGAAGAGGAAGTAGGGTTTCCTACCATTTCAGCAACTATATCAATTTTTTTATCATCACTAAATGTTGGTCGACCAGATTGTTTGGCATCTTGAACACTACCTGTTGCATCATACTTGTGAAGAAGCTCCCTCAAATAAGTTCTCGAGATAGGGCGATCTGGGTATTTCTCATTAAATAAACGTTCCGCTTCATGGAGATTATTTCTAGATTCACCAATTATTAATATAGCTGCTACTTCGTCGGCTTGAGTACGTACCATTTTGCCTATATAAACTCTTAAACGTCTCGTTAAACAATAATATAATTAAATATTTAAGCTATTTAGAAAAATTTTGCAAAGCAGCAAATACTATTAAATTAAAAACGGCAATTTTTTGACATCTAACCAGAGGCGGACTGAAAAATCTTCAATATTTAAATGTGAAATAATAATTTTGGTATTTATTTAATTTATCCGTCAAAATTAGTTTAAACCCAAACAAAATTAATATGGCTATGTAACCAAACGAGATATCACTTGCCATAAGGTCCTATTTAAAATTATTGGCCAGAGTGGTACTGTGACGTCATCTATTACTATTACGTCACCTGTTACCATTCGTAGAGAAGTTTACAACACTTTATTTTCACCCTCCAAATTTTATTGATGTAAGTGTAGCCGTTCAAAAGATACGAGGGGGGAGGGGACTTTCGAATAGCACTGTATATTATCGAACGCCTATATTGTTTTGGTGTATTCGGTTGTAATTTTTTTATGAACATATAAACGACTTGCAGATTATTATTGTTGAAACAATTTCAAAAAACTATTGCGGGACTTAATGACCCCAGGCAGACGAGGTGGGAAAATAATTAAACATCGAGAAGGTGCCAAACACATCAGGGGGAATATAAGATATCACTGAATGACTAACACACAAAAATATTAGTTTTTCTCAAAAATCAGTCAAACCAGAACTTCTACAAATTGTAAAATTTAATAAGCCTCCTGCTCGATATGCAGTGAACTAGCAAAAAACGTGGTATTGACCTAATAATACATGTAAGATGTGATTTTTTATTGAATAAAGACACTATTGAGTTTCTCCTGTAGAAAGAGAAACGACATTAAATGTCTATTATTACAGTCTTTTCTCTAATTACAATTTATATTAATTCTTACAATAAAATTATGACATACTATTTTTCACTGTCATACATTCACAAGTATGTCGGTGCCATTTCTATCAACACTCGCCATGATAAAGCGGGTGAATAAAAACAAGGTTTAGAAAATATAAGGTATTTTCTTACATACATTCAAACTAAAAGATATGCAACCATTATTGGACAGGTCCATCTTACAAGTTACTAAAGAAAATTGGCAAAAAGCAATTTATCCAGCCAAATAACACTTTTACAAAGAGAAAATTGTTAACAGGATGGGAACAGTTGCAAATGGTGAATAGGCTTATAATAAACGTAAAAAAAATAAATGCGTGAGCAGGGGTGTTTCCAGATATATTTGGCGGGTGAAAAGGGGTGGAATGTTGGATTATTGCGATCTCCGGCGAATGTTGACGTCGGAGAGAAAAGTGTACAACAAAAAAGTGATAGATTATAAAAAGGTCTACAACTTTTGTATCAATGATTTTTTCATATAACCTCAAAATCTCCGAGAAAAATGCGAAAAACCGCTTGTATCATTTTTCCTTTTCATTTACACAATAATGTTTTATTTTGACGAAACTTGGTGGGAGTATACCTTTTTGTGTCCGTGAAGTCCACAAATTTTTCCAGATAAAAATATCAAGAGACTTCCGAGATAATCACTTTTTCCGGCCCAAAAAAAATAGTTTTAAATTTGTCTACTTCAATATATCTCAAAATTGCAAATATACAAAAAAATCCATCTTGAAAGTTGAAATAAAAATAATCCAATTCTAATTAATATAATAAACAATATAGAGAACCACTTAATTTACATATTCCTGCAATGGAAATGTCATTTTGGTAAAGCGTTATCAATAGATGTCGAAGGTAATAGTTTAATACTATTATAACGCCTCACAGAGTTTGGGAAAGTTAAAAAACAAATACCGTTCACTAAGAAGCAACAACTAATCCCCTTGCTATATGCCACGAGGGATATTGAATTACACTTCTGTTCCCCTATTCCACTAACATTTCAATGCGAGTCGTCCAATACGCAGTTGACTTAGATCACGCGTGGTCTTTGTTTACAAGCGGTTTTTTTTGGGATCGACTACACTATAGTAGGAAATTATAACAATAGATATTGAGCTACCACGACAATAACATTAATTTTCTCATCAGTTATTTTATTCTTAAACTAACAATTATTTTCTACTTTTCGGTTCGAATACGTGTTTAAGTGAAATTATGTTAAACATTTAAATTTATTATTATCATCAGAAGGACACATACTTGTTTTTAAGTTTGCTTTTATATTTTTTTATTTACGATATTGTCAATTGAATTTGGATCGTAGTAATAATTGACTGTTGTGTGTTTAATGATATTCAATTTTTTGTAGTAATTATTGATAACGTCATCCGATGTGAACTCGAACACTAGGTGTGAATTCGAACGCATCGTTATTTTTTATTTAAACGTCTGTAATACAGATGTCGCTATCATTATCAAGTTTGTATTAAATAGAGTAACAGAAGAAGAAATCGTGTTTAGTGTTTCAGCAAAATTTACCGGAAGTTTTTGTTCAATTTAAATTGGAAAAAATTAGTTTCCTAAAATTCAAACAGGTGAAAAGAAACTTTTTTTATCTATGATAAAGATAAATCTGTATATAGATCTAGTTGAGTTATGAAGCATGAAGCAGTTAACGAGTATATTAGCCTCAAAAAAACTACTATAAAAATGGGTTTCTTTTTAATGAAATTTCAAGAAAAATATGTTATTTCTGGACCTCGATCCTGGTCTTCAAAAATAGTAAAAAGTGAAAAAGAATAATAGTAGGATGAAACCCATTGGAAAAGGAGGGGAGTATGATAAAATTGAAGAGAAAAATAAATTACGGACGATCCGAGTTCGGGAAGTGTTAGGGGGTAAGTTTTTAAAGGGTAAAAAATGGTTTATCTCGATTTCCGGCAAAACTAGTCCTATGGAAAAAGTTGAATGGCAAAGTTGTGGGTAATAAAAATATCTACAAATTTTGTTCCCACAGTTTCTCCACATAAGCTAGAAATTTATGTGAACACTTCAAATAACCAAGTTTTTGGTTTTTTTATTCTTCAACAGAAAAAAAAATTTCCTGACAAATTTAGTAACTACTACTACGACGTTATTATGTCCCTAATCAGGTCGATTCTGTTTGCATATTGCTAAAAACATTGTTGTATAAACAATATTGTTTTGGTTATAACATACAGCAATATGGTAAGGAAATTGGGTATACTGTTTCTGCGTTCATAGCAAGAATGGTTTCAAGTTTTGTCAATGTTATTACCAGAAGCATGAATTTAACTACCGGCAACACTATATTTTGGCGCTTCATAAGAAAACAGAAGATTTATTTTTGATTTTAACCTATCAATTTCAGAAATATTTTTATTTATTTATTATATTTCATTTTGTTTTCGTCTATTTTATTCAAAAAATGTCGCGTAGTCGTAAGACAAGTAAGGCACAAATGGAGCTGTTGATTAATTATTTAGAGAAAAGAAAATATTAATTACTGGGAAATCTCTTCCCTTAAATGTTGAAGAAGCTAGTGATAAATGGGAAGAACTAACAAATCTGTTGAACATTGTGGAAAATGGAGCAAGAAAAAATAAAAAACAGTGGTAATTTGTAAGTTTCAATTCCGAACCAATAGTATATAGTGTGGTTATTTGAGTATAATTGAAAGCAATAGTCTTATCGAACATTTTCCTTTCATATTCTAGTTTTTATATGAAATGGAAATCAAAAACCAAATGAAAATGTCGGAGCAATAAAAAGTCAATCCAGTAAACAGCTGGTGGAGGATACACATGTGTGGAATTGAATGAGCTGGAAAATCGATTGATGTCAGTTTTTGAGTGGGTGCATATAGGTTGTTCTGGCACTCCACAGGAAGTTTATCCGGATGATGCTGAACCCATCGTAGCATAAGTGCACCTTGTTGAATCACAAAAAAACAGGTATAATTATCATAAATATTGTAAGATATATATTCCTATTTACTTTTTTTAGGTGTGAATAAAAATGTTTTTAGACCTAATAGGAAGAAAAGAATAATTTCCAGTAATGCTACCAAATAAGACAGTGCAACTGAAAAACACAGCCAGAGTACAAAACAAATGGCTCTGGCTATTGAAGAAATGGCACATGCGATTTTGCATTTGGCAGAAGCATTTACAAAAATTGCCAATGCATTATCACGTCACACATCTACAGCTGATTAATAGACCAACTTTTTGTTGAAGAAGTTATTTGTTCTGTTTTTTAAAATATATAATAGCCATATATTTTAAATAACCATATTGCTAGTGCAAACAGAATCGACCCGAAAATACTGTGATTTATTTGATTTGAAATATTAATTTTTTCACCTCATTTTGACTTAATATCAAAAAAATCACCTTAATTTTCAATCGAAAATTCTCGCATCAAAATATCAGCTTTTTTCGAAAAGTCGGTGGGATTTTTGTTAGTTGGAATCTCTACTTCAAGTGACAAGACTCCATCCAGGAAACAGGCCGGAGGAACTTGGAAAGTCATTTAGAAGGTGTGAGCTGTGAATGATGGCAATCCAAAATGCCCAACCTATATGCTTCCATGAAGGTGTGTATCAATTGAGAACTGCTAAAAACGGCGTGGAAAAATAAAAGTGGAGCACTGGTGTCTTTTTTCAGGACAACCACACAGTTGGATCCTCGAATATAGAACATCAAAGTTCATCTAGTATTAAAAAACGAAGTGCACAAACTGACTTTAATAATGTGGTTAATAATAAAAGACAATTTTGATACTTCACTTTCAAATATTCAAGTTCTAAATCAATATAAAATTGAAAAATTGATGTCTGATTATTGTGAGCTAGACTTAAAACCTTTATGCATTTCTGTAATGCTACCGAAACGTCGAAATAAAAAATAAAAAACATTATTGTGGTTTGATTCCCAAAAGAATAGGAAAAAGAATAAGTAATGCCACAAGGTACTTACAGAATTATTAAGATGATTTAACTAATTATTCCAAATTATAAATTAATAACATTTTATGGTAGAACCAATTACCAACGGAGTGCAAAGTTTAATCTAATTTTATTAAATCAATATTGTATTGACAAGGATATGGAGATACATATGTGGTTTAACGTGAAATTGTAGCAACATACAACCTCACATTAATCTTCGCTTACAGTATCAAATAACAACTTCAACTTCATCCAAATGAAAAACAATAAGAGCAAATTGTTAAGCAATTACTGTGACTAAGAATTAGGTTATATCTTCATTTTGATTTTGATGTCAATTTGGCTCAGGGATCTCAACACAATTCCAAAATGATGAAGCATGATTGGTCAATATCTATTCAATATTAGACATACATATGATGACTATTTCCAAGAATATCTTTTCAAACAAGCAAGTGAAAATAAGTAATGAAATAATTCCACAGGTGAATATTTACATGAAGTCAAGAATTGAGTCCAAATTTAAAGTTGTTTCCAACTGAAAATTGTTTCTACTCTCTAGATCAATTTATTACATGGAACAATAACGCCTCATTTTTGTCTTATGTCATGTAAATTATACAAAAAGATCAATAAATCCATCTAACAAGTATATACAGGGTGTTTTCGAATGACACTTACCAGAGTTGGGCTGATTAAAATCATGATTTAAATTGCTTGATTTTTAAAATTGAAATCATGATATAAATCATTTTTTTTTCTTTTTTATTGAGAACCAGATAACAACATAATATAAAAGTTTTCTTAAAAATCAAAAGATGTATCTGCTTTTAGCAAAAACAACAAAAAAGAAGTACATAGTTCCAAATTCTTAAACTAAACGTAACGCCTAAATTTTATTACTGTATATTTTCAGTCTTTTCATATTCGTTAAAAAATTTAAACAAAAAAACGAGGTTTCCTCCTTCTGTATTATAATTTTTAGACTTATATGTTCAAAGTTTATATTAAAGTTTGATAAATCAAATAAATCGTGATTTTTTCGAAAAAATCAATGATTAATAAAAATCAGATATGGGTGATTCTACCAGCATCGTCAGATTTGACGAAAATAATTTTAGTTTTTTCTACATTTGAAAATAACACATATTATATAGTTAAATGATAAAACCAGAAGAGATGAATAGTGCTAGATAAATAAAATAGATACAAAATATTTTTCACATTATTCATAATTTTTGCTGGGACAAAGCCACGGAGCTGAGATTTAATGGATTTCATTATACATTTTGATTACATTGTGACAAAATTATTTATCATGTGATAGGTATATGTGCAAATATTTAACTATACCAAAAACATAAAAAAAATTTCTCTCACTTCCATTTTTCATATTTTGCAATGTTGTTTTCTTCAAATTCAAATATTCCAATTTCTTTGTAGTTCTTTACAAAATGGTAACGGAGATGAGATTTTTCAACATTTATCGCTGATTTCACTTTCAATTTTAAGGTTAGGATTTTGATATTTGACGAATTATTACAGTTTATTAAGAACAACAAAACCCCATTGTATCATGCAAGAACATATACCTCGACTGAAAATATATATACGTGAACACGGAACTAAGAATGGATAATAACATTCTCACCTTTACAGATAATAATAACCAAAATAATACAGTACCGATTACTTTCACGCGCTTTCTTCGAATGAATGACATTAACTAACAAACAAACGCACGTGTACGATTGCACATAAGCTTTTTGCCATTAAGTGGATATTCTTGAAGTCCAAGCTCTTGTTCACGGAGCTGAGGTTACAACACGGGGACAAATCAATGTTAGTCCAAAATGAATATGTATTGTTGTTGAAAAATCAAAGTCATTGTTCCTGACGCTGAGAATTTGAGAGTTTTTTATAAGAATAATCAGTTTATAAATACTTTTTTCAATTTTTCAAATGTGTAGTTCATATTCTACCTTGCCATACTGGATGTGGGGACATGACATGGAGCTGAGATCTCATCTTATGTTTCCAATATTTTGTTAGGTTGTATCAAAAAAATTGAATTAGAGTTTAGAAAAGGATTGAGAACAAATGTAATCAACTTATACATACTGAATTATTCTATCATTAAAACGTATATTTCGAAAAATTAACTGGGACACGAATACTGACGTTGCTGGTAGAATCACCCATATTGACCCACACTGACACTTACAACGTTTGCATGTAGATAGGTACCTCTCGTAAAATTGGACAAAATGATATAAGGGTTGAGGGGTCCAGCCCATTCACTTTCCGACATATGGGGTGTTAAAGTTTTGAAAATTTGAATGTTTTAGTTTGATAACTTTGAAATGATTGAATAAATTGATTTGACATTAAATATAAAAGGGCGAATTTTTAAAGATAATTTTTTCCCAATTCTTGATCCAGTGGTGTACATTTGGAAGAATAAGTCACCTTTTTCCTCCCATTTTTTATGCCACTGGCATTTGAAGCAATTTTTATTTACTTTTGTATTCCCCGAGGTTTTCACGTGAAAAACGCATGACCTCTACATATCAAAAAGTTAGTAGTTTTCGAGATATTTGATGTTTTCCTGGAGTCTGCAAGATTACTTTTTAATGATACATAAAAAAAAATTTCTTGTATTTTTTTTCAATAACTACCAAGTACTTATGGTTGGAATATGTAACAAGAGCTAATTTATGAAACAGAAACGTATCTAAAACATTCAGAGAAGATTTATTGGAAAACATTAGTCCAAACTTGTGATATTATTAACAAAAAATATTTTTTTTTATTTCATTAATAAAAAGTGATCTTGCAAACTCCATGAAAACATTGAATATCTTGAAAACTACAAATTTTTCGGTATGTGATGGTTATGCGTTTTTCACGTGAAAACAATAATTGAGGAATACAAAATTGAATAGAAATGGAGAGAAAAGGTGACATAATATTCTTCCAAATGTATACCACTGATTCGAGAATTGAAAAATGTTTTCCCATTAAAATATGCCCTTTTATATTTAAAAGCAACCTGCCAAATGTGGAATCAATTCATTCAACCATTTTAGAGTTGTCAAATTGAAACATTCGAAATTTTCAAAACTTCAAAATTCAATACCTCGAACAGTAAATAGGCTGGCTGGACCCCTCAATCCTTATATTATTTTGTCCAATTTTACAAAAAGTATCTACATGCAAACATTGTAGGTGTCCTCGTAGGTGTCATTTGAAAACACTCTGTATATTCTGTATATGCCCAGGGTTGCCTACTTCCCAATTAAGTTTGTAATAATTGATAGATAATACTCACTTTCTGAATTTATAATGAGCCAATTAATTTCCTTCCTGGTATTGTTCTACCATTCTATCATGATTTTTCAATAATTCATAAGCATTTTTCCCAAGCAAACATTTTCCATCTTTAAGAAAGTTTAACTGCACTCACAAAATTTAAAATACCACCTCTCCTATGATCACCGATAACTTATCAACGTGTTGAAAATGGCGACCGCTACCTGAATCATAGATATATGCATTAATGATAGAAATTTGTGACCGAACACCTTGGCAGCTACCTACACTTTCCTTTTCACATATTTTTCATTAACATGCCCTTGTTTATTTCTGTTCCAGCTTCATTGTCAATTTCATATCTTGCCAATCACCAAAAATTCCATTTTTTTTAACCTGCTTGTTGGAATTTCTGAAACAGAAACAATTAAATGATTAGACCCATTAAATGTAATCAAAATTTGTTAATACAAGAATGCAACCGTAATTCATTGCATTTTATATTAGATAAGCTATATGAAATATTATTGTGGACAATTTGTCTCCAAATGTGTTTATTATTTCAACAGAGGCAATAAGTTTTCATCCTAAGCAACATTTCAAATTACTTTGGAAACATTCTGTTTAATAAAACAAACAAACCTATAATCATATATAAACTTGAACATAATCTGCAAAGTCAGCATTTTGCACTTCACCATAATCTAGGAAGCTAAGTATCAAATTATAATTTTTTTTCATTAACATCTGTTTATGCATAGTAGTTGTTGTATACGTAACTATGCTGACAAT
>CAJUYI010001515.1:33654-52367 GCA_910591695.1 Galerucella pusilla
CGGGTCAATACGTATACGTGTTTGGCATCACTTTAACTCTCTAATATCTCTGCAAGGGTTCTAACTTGCATCTTTTGCAAGGGAGATCACAACATTCATTATTGTAATGATTTTCTAAAATTATCAGCTTCTAACAGGTTAAACACAATACGCAAAATCAAAGCATGCATTAATTGCCTTCGATTGGGGCATACAAGTTCTGATTGCCATGGAAAACCATGCAGAATTTGTAACAACAAACATAACAGTTTATTGCATCTAGGCAATACTAATCAAAATTTCAACAACAATAAACAAAATACAAATAAAAAAGAAAATGTAGCGCACGCCTCTGCTTCGAGCGATAATATTTCTCCCGTTTCAACTAACGCATCGGTCGAAAGCACACATGAAAGAAAAAACAGTAACTCCGACACCCAAGGTCAAAGTATCGTTTCTTGCGCTCAAAATATAAGTAAAACCCTTACTGCATACAATAACGGTTCATTTGTTTTACTTACAACCGCACTTTTACAAATAATAGATAAAGACGGAAATCCGATACTCTGTCGGACAATCCTTGACGGCGGTTCTTAATCAAATTTTATTACCTTCTAATTCTCTGAACGTTTGAATATTACAGGAACTAAGGTCAACGTGAAAGTGATGGGTATAAACGGTAACATTAGTTACATTAATCATACTTTTAAAACGCGAATAAAATCTTTGCATTCAAATTATAATGTTGATCTGCAATTTTTAGTGTCTTATCAAATAACGGCTGATACACCTCAAATATACTTTGATATATCACATCTGAATATCCCGGAAAACATTAATTTATCCGATCCGAAATTTAATGAATCTAGCAAAATTGATTTACTTTTGGGTGCCGGTATATTTTATCACCTGTTATCGCCGGGTCAGATTTCTTTAGGAAAGGGTCGACCTATTCTACAAAACACAAAACTTGGTTGGATTGTAGCAGGCTCCGAATATGAATAATCGAGATGTTTCCATGTGTAATCTGTCAAGGCCAGTGATTGGTATTGAAGATAAAATAGGAAAATTTTGGTTGGTGGAAGACTTACCTGCTTTAAAAAATAATTACACCATAGAAGAAAATGAGGTAGAAGATTGTAAGACGCAGTCGCGAACAGAACATTGATAGGTAGGAACCTCCGTAGCGCAGGGCTTAGCGTGAGGATTTGTAACTGAGGGGTCCCGGGTTCGAATCCTGGTGGTTTCGCTTTTTCAATTTTCAAAATATTTAGCTTATATATCAGAAGTGGGATGAGATCTACGAGATGTCCACATGAGGCCATAATGTGATGTGATAGTGAGAGGGGGTGACTGGAATGAGCGTGCGGGCGTCAGGCTCGCCCGGAGAGCGAGATAGGCGTAGGCAGGCAAGGCATCAGGCTCACGAACGAGAAGGTGAGATAGGTGTACGCATAAAAAAACGTCAGGTCCAGCACTCTAGGTAAGTACCTCGAGGACGAGGAACGGAGCAGGATGGCCGAATGTAAGACGCAGTCGCGATTAAATAGAATATATAATACCGAACAGAAGATTGATAGGTAGGAACCTCCGTAGCGCAGGGCTTAGCGTAAGGATTTGTAACTGAGGGGTCCCTGGTTCGAATCCCGGTGGTTTCGCTTTTTCAATTTTCAAAATATTTAGCTCATAAGATCATTTTCAAAAGACATATAGTCGTGATAATTCTGGCAACTTGGTTGTTCGTTTACCCTTTCGTAATAATTTGAGTAACTTAGGCGAATCACATGATATCGCAGTTAATAGGTTTCAATCATTAGAGAGAAAATTCGTTAAAAATCCGAAGATATCAATTAGGTCATATGTCCGAAGTCGATAATTGTGATTTAATTTCAGAAGCGAACTTTTTCCTACCCCACCACGCGGTTCTAAAGGAATCCTTGATTACTACGCGTCTCCGTGTTGTTTTTGACGCGTCTAGTAAATCATCTGGTTTAAGTTTGAATGACACTTTAAAAGTAGGACCTTGAATTCAGGATACATTATTCAATATTATAATTCGTTTTAGATTGTTCCCAATTGTTATTTCTGCTGACATAGCTAAAATGTATCGGTGCATAAAAATACATGAAGATGATACTTGATCCGTCAGACTCTTTAAAAATTTACAAGTTACTCACTGTAACGTACGGAACGGGTCCCGCCTCCTTTTTGGCTGCTCGTTGTCTAAAACAATTAGCCATTGACATTGAAACAAACTATCCTGAAGCAACACAATCAATTTTAAAAGACTTTTATATGGATGACATGGATGACAGTGGAAGACATTAATTCTGCTTGTTCACTAATACAAAATGTTAATAATATTCTAATTTCGGGAGGTTTCGCCAGTGGTCCTCAAACAATGATGACATTTTAAAATTTATTTCACAATTAAATTCTTCTACGAAGACAGATTATATTATTAAAAATGAACAGGGTTATAGCAAAACTTTAGGAACGGTATGGAATTCTTCAAGGGATATCTTAAAATACATTACAAATCGAGAACCAAGTTCAGAGTCGATTAATGTATCCACGAAGAGAAACATTTTATCTGTTATCAGTCAAATTTTTGATGTTCTGGGCCTGATAGGACCTGTTATTACACGCGCAAAATTTTTTATGCAAAATTTATGGACCTTAAAAATAGGTTGGGATGAGCCAGTGCCCAGTGATTTCTTAATCTCTTGGTTACCATTTTTTGATAATCTTGAACTAATCGAAAATTTAGAAATTCCCCGACATATACTGATGAAGGATTCCATTTTTATAGATATGCATATTTTTACGGACGCATCTCAGTCTGCCTATGGTGCCGCCATTTATTTCAGATCCATCGATTCTTCAAATCTAGTAAAGGTGAATCTGATGTGTTCCAAATCTAGAGTCGCTCCTTTGAAAGTAATATCTGTTCCTCGATTAGAACTTTGTGATGCGCTGTTGGGTTTAGAATTATCTCGCACGGTTATCGAGGCAACCGAGAATAAAATTAAAATTAATAAAATATTTTGCTGGTGTGATTCAACCATTGTATTGGCTTGGATCGCGTCGGAGCCTAGAAAACTCAAAACGTTTGTAGCAAATCGCATATCAAAAATACAAACTCTTTCTAATACTTATCAATGGCGTTATATACCTACCGGTTTAAATCCAGCCGACCATATATCTCGTGGCGTTGATCCTGGCGAATTGCAAGGACTAGAATCATGGTTTTTGGGTCCAAAATTTCTCTCGAACGACGAACAATATTGGCCAAATAACATTGAAATTACATCTAATATCGATTTACCGGAAATAAAACAACCGGTCAATCAAACTCTATTGTCAAAAGAATCCGATAAAACAAATAATGTGTTTTACAAATACTCATCTTTTATTAAACTAATTCGTATTGTCGCTTACGTTTTACGATTTAAAAATAATTCTCTACACAAATCTGAAACAAAATATTTAGGTGAACTCAAAATTTCTGAGTTAGACCAGGCTAAGAAAATAATTATTAAATATTTCCAACGTGAACATTTTTCTGTTGAAATTAAAGATTTGATAAAATGTAATCAAGTCTCTAAAAGAAGTAAACTGTTTCGTTTGAGCCCGTTCTTAGATAAAAGTGGTGTAATACGAGTCGGGGGGTCGATTAAAAAATGCGGATTTATCTTTCAATAATAAACATCCAATTGTTTTACCGTCAAACTGTCATTTAACGTCACTTATCGTACGATATTTTCATTTTAAACATATGCATGCAGGGCCACAAACCTTATTATCCGTTATTCGACAAAATTATTGGCCGGTACAGGGTCGAAATACAGTCAGAGTAATATTGAGAAAATGTGTTGTTTGCTTTCAAGTATCACCAACTCGTGAATTTCAAAAAATGGGTGATCTCCCAGCATCTAGAGTGCAGCCTTCTAGAATATTTTCTGTACTTGGACTGGACTATGCAGGTCCGTTCTTAATAAAAAACAGATTTTGCGAAATACAAAGTCTATAAAGGCCTGGATATGCATTTTTATATGTTTTGTTTCCAAGGTATCTTCTGTATGTTCCTTGTGGTATATTATTCATTCTTTTTTTAATTTCTTGGGAAATTAAACCACAATATTTTTAAATTCTTTATTTCAACGTTTCGGTAGCGAATTTTTGATTGTCTAGTTGTCAAATTTTTTCTGTTGTGTCAGGGATAAAAATTAATTTCTACTTATTTTTTCTTGACAACGGTAGCTGGAACGCTACCGAAACGTTGAAATGAAGAATTTAAAAATATTGTGGTTTAATTTCGCAAGAAATTAAAAAAAGAATCTATGTAGGTACTTACAATTTGTTCTCTAATAGTTGAATAAAAAATAATAAAAATACAGTCTTAAATAATAAAGTGTAGAAAGTGTGTGTATTCTCTTCGACCAGCCCTCATCCAAGAATCAGCTACATACAAGAAATTAGAGGTGAAAGCAAGTCGGATATCACAAAGGTCCGTTCGCAACGTACCCACAAAACAACTGTTTTTATTTCTAAACATGTATTCTAATTAATTTATTATAAAGATTTATTCCTTGCATTACTGTTTTACTGTGTTTTTATTATCCTTTTATGACTAGAAAAAGAGTTGATTCAAGTTTCATAATCATAAACCGACATTTTTCCAATTTTCCCAATTTTGACTGGATTATTTGCGCTGAATGTAGTAAAAAGGATCTTAGTTAATGGTAAATCTTCATTATATGCTAACAGCTCGAATTGGTCTTTCAGCAAGTGAGAATCGATAGGTATTTGTTATAAAATAATCGGTTAGTGTAAAAACTAAACTTATTAATTGACCAATAATAGAGGTGCGAAATAACCAAAACTTTGCTAGTGGAAATCCAAACTAACAAATTAAAATGGGTAAAAACGATCCCCCCGACGGAGGGGGAAATTTAAGTGATATGGAATTGGATGGGAATAAATCAAACGACACGGATAATTCTGTAAATGACAAAAACATGGAAAAAAAGCGATCAAAGAAATTATTCAACATACAGAAAGCTCACCTCTACTCTGATAAGGTATATGTATTCATCGAAAAAACAAACAGGGAAGAGGAAGGAATAGGTAAAATGCATCCAATGAAGGTAGGGCACATTTTACATAAAAAACTAAAAATTCCAAACATCATCAGCATAGCAAGCGTAGGCAGAAATAGAGTAAGAATAGAATTGAAAACTATAAATGACGCAAATAGATTAGTAAATGACGAAAGATTAAGTGAGGAACAGTTAACAGCTTTTATACCTAATAATTTGTTGCAACGAAAGGGAATTATAAGAAATGTTGACACAATATTCAAAGACGATTATCTTTTTGAAAACATAATTTCCTCTGTAACTATAATAATAATAATAATAATGTTTATTTCCGAAAAAAAAATGTTTTATAAAGTGTAATACGAAAGGAAAATAAACATGATAAATCGCTGAAGCTTGAAGCTTGTATGCGATAATAAATTTAATCCTATCAACAATCATACATGTACTTGTACCATTCAAAACACTAATCAATTACAATTACAAATAATAAATAAATAAAAAATAACAAAACATAGAATATCTACTTGCTTTAGATCTTATAATAATGACATAATAAGTGTCCAAAAGTTGGTATTTAATCAAAAATTAATAAACCAATTCCCCCACTAAAGGACAATCCTTGAAAGTGGATATGAATTTTGTTTACTATTTATTACCATTATTATTAATTAAAATGAAGCCAATATTACTTAATAAAAATATTACCAGTGAAAGTTCATAAGAAATCCAAGGAAAAAAAATAATAATAATAATAACATTTAATACATTAACGTAGAGGATAACAATAATTTTTAATTCAAAGCAACTAGAACACATAGTACACATTTGTAGCATCGACATATTGGTGAATTTGGATTCTAGGTATTTGATGAAGCCATTTTTTTAATCTGGATTTGAAATATATTAATGAATGAATTGCTGTTAATTCAGACGGAATAATATTATAGAATTTTGGGCCAAGGAATACAAAGGAGCGAATCAGAGTATTTTTCCGCGGTCGCGGTATTGTATAATTAGATTTGTTTCTAGTTTCATAGTTATGATCAGATGTTTTAAGTTCACATTTTAACTTGTGTTGTCGAATAACTGTTAATAAGAAATATAATTGTCTTATGTCAAATGTTTGGGTTTCTAAGTAGAGTTGGTTAGAAGGGTAAGTACGTGGTTTTTTATATATTAATTTTAAAACTCCTTTCTGTATTTTTTCTAATTTTTCAATGTAAGTTTTAGCAGCAGCCCCCCAAGCTACAATTCCGTATCGCAAATGTGGTTCTACAAGCGAGATATATAATGTCTTAAGTTGTGAAATGGTAAGTATATCAGACAGAGATTTAATTTTATATAAGACATATCTTATTTTATTTACTATATTATTAATGTTTATCTCCCACTTTAGGTTCTGTCTAAAAATATTCCCAGATATCTAACAGATGGTTTGGATGCAATTTTAAGTAGATTATCACTTATGCTGAGGTTTTCATATAATTGAAGATATCTCGTGTAAGACGCGAATGGGATAAAGTGAGTCTTATCAAAATTAATTGTTAGGAGGCGCTTATCAAACCATTTAACTAATTTGCCAAAGTCATCCTCAGCTACATCTTTTAATTCCTCCCAAGTATCAGCCTTATATATAACTACAGTATCGTCAGCAAAGCTCACTATGTCTCCTTTACAATTAAGTTTGAATAAATCATTAATGTAAATATTAAAAAGTAGTGGCCCTAGTACGGTTCCTTGAGGGACCCCATAAAGTACATTTCCCATGGTACTGTATTCATTTCCGATTTGTACATGCTGTTTGCGGTTTCTGAGGTAATTCTTGAATAAACAATACGATTATAACGATTATAACCGAAGTCAATAGATTCAAAAGAAAAATAGATATAGATAGTGAAACTGTTTTTGTACCTAGGCAAATGGTACTATCAACATTTGAAGGGAATATGTTACCAAGACATGTTTACTTAAAAGCGTAGCATGTGTAGTCGAACCATATGTGCACAAAGTCATACAGTGCTTTAAATGTATAGAACATGGACATGTAGCAAAAAATTGCCGAAGTACAAAAACACTTTGTATTAACTGTTCTAAAGAAAAAGAAAACGAGCATAATTGTAGGGACCCACAAGACATTTTTTGTTTACATTGCAAAAGCGATAAACACAAATCAATTTCCAAAGTATGTCCCAAATTTGTTGAGCAACATAAAATAAAAAAACATACGGCTTAACAAAATTTAACTTTTTTAGAAGCAAAAACTGGTCTCAAAAATTCCTACGCAAATATAAGTACAAATAACAAGTATCTGATATTAGACACGGAAAACTCCGAATCCTTTCCACCATTAACACAAAAAACAAATAATAATAATGGTAATACATTCAGAACGAATACTTCCATACAACCATCCACATCCAACCAAACCAGAGCATCCCATTCTCAACAACACCCCGAATTAACACCACCCAACAAAACGAAAAAATTATCCTCCCCTATATACCAGAAGAATCCATGTTTCCTTTCACATTCGGACCTGGACGACCTCTTCCTTCTTTTGATAAATGAACATATGAACAAAATGCCAATGAAATGGTGAAATTATTATTTAGTGTTTTTCAAAGTGTATTAGAAGATGTAAACACGTTCGATGAATTAAAAAATATAAATCCAACAATTGTAAAAAACAAAATTAGCAGCATTTATTACAATGGCTAATAAGGTAAAAAGTAACTTTAAAATTTTGCAATGGAATGCTAAATCAGCTGAGTTTGGTGAAATGTTTGGAAGAAAACGAAATAGACATATCACTCAGATCTGAGACATGGTTCAAGCCCAGCAGACAAATTTCATTTAGGGGTTGTTACACTATCCGCAGGGACAGGGATGATGGATATGCAGGCGTTGCAATTTTAATTAAAAATATTTATGCTTTTAAGGAAATCAACATTCAACAAAATTTCTCACCTGGCATCTTAATGTGCGGTATCCAAATAAAAAATTCCAAGGATGTTGATTTGAACTGTTTTTCACTTTATTGTCCACCGGATATAAACACCAATTACACTGACTGGCAGAATGTGATTGACTTACTGGATTCAAACAGTACAATAGGTGGAGATTTAAACGCACATCACTAGTTTTGGGGCTCTTACAAAAATAATCCCAAGTGGAAACAAATCAAAGAAGTGCTGGATGATAGCGATATTGTAATTTAAAACACTGGGCAACCCACGAGATTTACTAATACTTATAATAAATCAGCAATAGACCTCACGCTTTCCACGCCTGATCTAGCACTTAACTGCCAATGGTACACACTTGCGGACGTCATGGGATCAGATCATTTCCCCATAATCATTGAAATAAACAAAAATATTCACTTTTATGAAGAATTATCTCCCGAAAACCAAATGGCACTTGCGTAAAGCCAACTGGAAACAATATCAGGACGCAGCTGATACTTTTTTTACCGAAAACTGCCAAAGAATGCATATTGCGGAAGAAAAATATGATCTTCTTATTCAAGGAATTAATATGGCTGCCAATGTGACAATCCCAGTTAACAAACCCTTCAAACACAAAAATAAAAAAATCTTACCTCCTTGGTGGGACCCTGAATGCGACGCTGCAATCACTCAACGTAAACAAAAATTAATTAAATATAAAAATGAAAGTACCGTGGAAAACTACATACTATGCAAGCAAGAAATAGCACGATTAAAAAAACTATTAAAAGACAAAGCCAAGTACAGTTGGAGGAGATGGTGCTCAAACCTTAATAATTATACATCTGTGACTGAACTCTGGAACCAAGCAAAAAGAATGCAAAGGAAAGTAAATAATATAGAAAAGAATTACAGTACTGCATGGCAGGAGGACTTTTTTGATAAAATTGCATCACCTATGCCTCTTGATGACATCAGCCACAACCTAGAAACATTCAAACAGTCCAAAAATAATCATTCCATTTTCTCAACACCTATATTAACCTAAAGGAAATAGATTATGCACTGCAAAACAGGAAAAATACATCTCCAGGCTACGACGAAATTCAATATCCCATGCTATACCATCTACCTCTAAATGCCAAGCAAATATTTAACGACATTTGGCTGACTGGCGAAAGTATCACTGAATGGAGAAAGATCGTGGTCAAACCCATTTTAAAAAATGGCAAAAATCCAGAGGATTCTTTTTTTAATTTCTTGGGAAATTAAACCACAATATTTTTAAATTCTTTATTTCAACGTTTCGGTAGCGTTCCAGCTACCGTTGTCAAGAAAAAATAAGTAAAAATTAATTTTTATCCCTAACTGACACAACAGAAAAAATTTTTGGGAAATTAAAAAAAGAATGAATAATATACCACAAGGAACATACAGAAGTTGTTTAAATCCAGAGGATGCTGACTCTTATCGGCCTATATCGCTATTACCATGTATTTTAAAAATATTCGAAAGAATAGTGAAAAATCGTTTAGAATGGTGGTTGAGTCATATAAATGTCCTCCCTTCGAGTCAATATGGTTATAAAAGAAACTACGGAACTCATGACGCAGTGGCACAAATTGTTACAGAAGCACAAGCATGTTTTTCAAATGACGAATATCTTATCACACTATCCCTTGATATAAAATCCGCTTATGATTGTGTAGAATGGCAAATATTACGCGGAAAATCAATCGATCTGCAGGTTCCTGTAGAAATAGCAAATATTATTTGCAAACTGTATGTAAATAGATCCGTAACAGTTCGACAACAGAATGGAACCCTGTTAAAAAATCGAGTAACCAACAGAGGTCTACCACAGGGCTCCGTATTAGCGCCATTATTATTCAATATTTACACTATAAACGTTCACAGGACTACATCCAACGCTAATATTAGCCAGTATGCAGACGACTTTGCCATCTACATACATTCGAAAAGATTTGAACAGTGTCTAATATCATTTAATGCAGCTATAACACCACTCTACAATTGTTTAGAGAAACTAGGATTGGATATCTCTCCAAACAAATCACAATGCGTAATCTTTACTCCACATAACATCTTAAATACCCCCACAATAACATTGGGCAATATCCGGTTCCAATCATAAGCGAAAGATCTACGGAAAAAACAAGTTTGAATCTAAAATTCTTAGCACTTGCTATGAATGTATGTACAGGGATGTGTTCAAAAAGTAGGTGGTCATATGATAATCATGCACGTGAGAATTAATAGTAGGTATGTTAAGTATTAAGAATGGTAAGGGCTATTTACTGGTCGACAACAATGTTTGGAGGCTGAGCCTAGCGAAGCCTCCAATTTTGCTGCAGACTGGTATTACCCTTAACGTTCGAGATGCTTATACCATTTTTTGTGCGATCGTACCTATTGAAGTAAATTTCTAATAAAATAATTTGAATTTCTTCGAAATGAACGAAATGTCAAAAGTGACATTTATACTTCTCGATCAGTTTAAAATATAATTTGCATTTTGGTGAAATGGTTTTCATGCTATTTATTACTTTTCATATTGCTCTGTTCAGTTCTGTTCACTAAAAAAATATAGATCTAATTTTTTTTGTTCCATTTGTGTAATGAACAAAGTAATATATTATTTAGGACCACTTAAATGTATATGTAGGGCTAAGACGTCGGTATATAAGTAATTTACTGTCTGAACGGTAAGTGAATCACTTAGACTTAGAAACCAGTAAACACAACCCACCGTCCTGACAACCGATGCTGTAAATAAGCAAAAAAGATCGATCGCGCAAAGAATTATGAGAGACATAATAGAAATTCAATTTACATTATGAATTGATTATTACCCACAATTTTGCATTGGAATACAAATGGGCAAAATCTCAATACATAGTAGGAGTTCGAATTCGAATTTTTATTAAGTATTTCTTAATTTTAATTATTGAGTTTCCATTATGATTCTTATAAATTTAATTATTCCCATAATATGTGCTATGAACCAGCATGAATTATTGTTATGTGTTATCCTTCATTTGGAGGTTCTTTCGTCAGACAGTTTTTGATAATATCGATGTAAACTTTGCGTATACTGTATCATGGGTATCGAACCGTGTTTCATCAAAGGGGCGGATTCTCGGGACAGGGAGCAGCGCTCCCTAAGAGAACACATTTTTTGTCATTATTTCGCTTGGCTACTCTGTCACTTCAGTGAAAGGGATGACGATGACGTGCAATATGGCGACGTCAGATAACCTTCAATAGTTTATAGGTAGTCTCGGTAGTCTATGTAGTTTATGGACCTTGGCATTAAACAATTTTTGAATTGAGTGATCTCTTTATCTTGTTGTGACTGTGGTTGACAATGGACATTTAAATAGCTATGTTCGGTATTTGCATCACAGAGGCGACGGATTTTTGGTCACGTGATCGCATATTAATCTGAGCCCTACCAACCATAGATATAAGGTTTGTTCCAACAACCACCTTCTGATTAGTACGTGAACGTTCGTGAACTTATTTATGTACGAATTGAACGTTCGAGAACCTGTACGTGAATTAATCCATGAACATCATACCCTATGCATTGTTGGAACGATTCTACGATTCATTTTTAAACTGTTACCACTTTCAGGAACTTTATTACAACCCTATAAGTTCACGTTTTATTTATGTATGATTTATGTTTATTTACCATTACCTAACCTTTAGGGCGAGTTGTATCAAACACTTTAACTCGGTTTAATGATAACTGATGTTTAGACTGTGGCTGATTGTTGTATTTATTATCAACAATTACATCAGTCTACACATCAGTCATCATTAAACCGAGTTTAGGTGTTTGATACTATTTGATACAACTCGCCCTAAAACATCAACTGACAGTTTGGATGAACGGTTCTACATCCAGATCTCTGATGAAAATGATCGCTCGCCGACACGTTCATGAACGTGTCCAGTTTTTGTTGGAACGCATTTTTATCAGTCCGTGGAATTGTCGGAACTTGTTGTAACAGAAATTTTGTTATGCGCATGATTGTGACGTTCAAGTACGCATCATTTCGCTTAGTTGGAACAAACCTATAATAAATAATTATCGCACACAGAAAAAGTATTGGAAGAACTATCCTCGAATTTTGTACGATTATTTCATTCGAATTAAATCGATTGATCTCGAAAATATGGCACCTTGCATGGCCCATGCTGAGACTCTCATAATTGAAAATGAGATATTTTTATTTTCCTGGTTTTAGTTCGAGAACAAGTTTATTTGACGTTAGTGTAACTGGTGAAAGCACAGAGTACACCAACTAACAAGAGGCGAAAGAAAGTAGTTTTGGTGATCACAAATTTGTGTGCACATGCGTGAATTAATTAGCTTATCTGTCAATGTCATGTCGTCACTTCCGTTCATTCTCCTCAGTTCACCGTGAATTATTTCATTGAGTTAAATAGTTTTATAGTGACGAAACATCATTGAAACTGACGGAATTCACATTCCTACTATTATTTTAAACGATTTTTTTATTTTTGATCATTTCTATAGATTGTCTGGGAAAATTTTCTTAATTTCATTTTTGATATTCATTTTATAAAATCAATAAATGTCCAGGTAATTTCATCATTCACCTAGGTTAAAAATAAGCTACTTCTCATTAGACACATGAGCTGAATAATAAGGTGTTCTCATGTTAGTAATTGAAAAAAATATTCTCTAGTCCTAATTGGGAGGGATGTTCATCACTACTATTTTTCTTAGTGTACCTATGGTTTTACTTCGAATCAATACGCGTGTTACCTTTCTCAATGTATGTAGTTTATGTTCCAATGCCTCCACGGATTTTCGCTCAATATCGTGTGAGTCCGACCATAGTCCGACTTCAAAGGAAGCGACAAATCTTTCGTCTCTTGTTGGATGGTGTACTAGTGTCGAAATAAAAAAAAACATTATTGTGGTTTCATTCCCAAAAAATAAGAGAAAAAAAGGTAGAACGTGTCGCGGGACACACGGTAGGAACTTTAGTTCCTTTTAAACAAAAATTATGTAATAAATTTAACGTTATAGATAAACAATTTGCATATGCCTCGGTGGCCGAGTAGTAATCAAACCAGACTCTCACGCGGTTGACCCGGGTTCGATTCCCCGTGAAGAAGTTTTTTTTTATTGTTAATTTTATTTTTCAATAATTATTCCGCTTGATATTAATAACGACAACAGGTAGACGTTTGAAATATTTAGCAGAATATTCATTATTATAGATAATGGTACGGTACCCTTCATGAGGGAGTCCGACTAGCAACATCTACTTATAACAGCATCGTATATTTAAAAAGGGAAACCGTAGCATTATACAAATTGGACATTTAAGAACTGTACGTTTACCACAAAAAAATTAGTGGAAAGATAAAATTGAATTGTAAAATTTTTAATTTGAAGTTATATTACAGTTTATAGAAATTTTTATTTTCTATATTTTTTCTTGGGTGGGTCGTAGAAAAAATACGCTGCTCGACTCGTGTGGTTTGTCCATATAGCACTTGAACGATTGAGCAGTCCCTCTACGGCGTCGTGCTCAAACTTCGTCCTCGTGCGATATGGCCATCATATCCACACTAGTTGTACAATAGCACAATCCACACGAGTCGAACAGTATATTTTTTCTACGACCCATTCAAGAAAAAATCTAGATAATAAACATTTGAATAAACTGTAAAATAAATATAACTTGAAATTAGAAATTTTCAACAATTTTATTCATAATCGTACCAATTCAATTTTATGTCTTCACTAATTTTTTGTGATAAACGTACAGTTTTTAAATGTACAATTTGTATAATGTTACGGTTTCTTTTTTAAATATGCGATGCTGTTATGAATAGATGTTGCCAGTCGGACTCCCGCAAAAAGGGTACCGTACCTTTATTTATAATAATGAATATTCTGCTGAATATTTCAAGCGTCTGCCTGTTGTAGTTATCAATATTGAGCAGAATAATTATTTAAAAATAAAATCAACAATTGAAAAAAAATTTTCTCACCCGGAATCGAACTCGGGTCTACCTCATGAAAGTCCGGTATGTTAACCACTCGGCTACTGAGATTTATTAAAAGTACATCTCAGAAGTATTACATACCTTCATAAAAACTGACCTTCATCGGTAGTCCCTTAAATACCCATTTTATTCTGTTTGGGGGCGTCCATTAATTACGTGAGGTGTTCTAGGGGGGGAGGGGGTAAGACTAAATCTTTCTAAATCTCACTTGGGGGGGAGGGGGGGCTTTCGTAAATCTCACGTAATTTTTTTTCTTGTAGAAAATGGTGTAAAATTGCGTGAAAGTAAAGTTAAATTATAGTAAAAGTATTTCTATAATAAAATATGGAAAAATCTTATAATTATGTTTATCGTATGCATTCGAACCATGAGCAGTCCAATGTTTTTTTTTAATAATCCGACACATTTACACCCAAAACACAAAATTTGAAAAATCTCACGTGAGATTAGGGATTGGGGAGAGGGAGTTAAGGAAAATCTTACCAAATCTCACCAGGGGGGGAGGGGGAGTCAAAAAATCCTCAAAAATACCTCACGTAATTAATGGACGCCCCCTTTTTAGTATTTGTTATTAATTTTTATAAGGTTCATTTTATTCAAGTTTATTTTTATAAATAAATATTCTGGATCCAGTGCTTCTGGGAGAGACTTTTTTTGACAAGTTATTTTGACGTTTCTTTAAATTGAAAAAAAGATGAATGACGAGTACTAAACGCGAATGCTGATTGGTGGTTTTCATATACGTTCTAGGATGTATATGAAATCATATACGTTCAGTTAACCGATATGGCCTACATTTCCATTCTCTAAACTGTGCAGGAAATGGATAATATACATGTGGGCGTAGAAAAACTACTAATTCTTTCAAATGCCGTTTTACATTTAAAAACAACCTGCCAAATGTCAAATCAATTTATCCATCTATTAAAGTTATCGAATTAAAACATTCAAGTTTTCAAAATTTCAACACCTTGTATTTCGAAAAGTAAATGTGCTAGACCCCTTAATCCTCATATCATTTTGTCCAATTTCACGAGAGGAATCTACATACAAACGTTGTTATTACCCTTAACGTTCGAGATGCTTATACCATTTTTTGCGCGATCGTATTGAAATAAATTCCGAATAAAATAATTCAAATTTCTTCGAAATGAACAAAAAAGATCAATCGCGCAAAAAAATTATGGAAATAATAGTAAAAATTTATCCGAACAAATTCAAGTAGATCACCAGCACTGCGAATACCAGCTTTGCATAGAATTTTAATATAGCATCGGTGGTTCAGTGGTAGAATGCTCGCCTTCAACGCGGGCGGCCCGGGTTCGAATCCCGGCCGGAGCATATGAATCGCTGCTTCGTAAACGAGAGAGAGACTAAGGAGAGAGCACAAGCACGCAAGCAAGGCACATAACGAAGCAACGTAACATTACGTAGCGTAACGTAACGTAACGTAACGATCAGATCTTGTGCGTCGCGACCTCTGGTCGCTCAAACATAACCTTACGTAAAGAACTAAAGTTCCAAAAATAATAAATATTGCCACAAGGAACTTACAGAATGTACTGAAAACAGTGATAATTTAAAGTTGACATCGCATATGTTGCACAGCACACAGCATTCTATCTATCTACTTTGTTAAATATTTCCCAAACAACGTGCGACGACCCAGCACTGTTGAACGCGTTTGATGCGATAATTACAGTCTAGCAAGGTCGGACATGGTTGGTACTTGGATGCTTGACCAAGCCAGGGAAAACCATCGTATAGGAACCGTACAGCCTGCAGCGGACTAGCATATGACAGCTCGCAGGCATTATACCAATGAGCACGAGGTATAATGCAGGGTAGGGGATCTCTGAAGGCACGAGGGTGCTGCCACATAGAGAGTCCGGTAAGTACTAAAATTTCTAATTAAATGAAAACTGTAACATCGTTATTGGTAGTTGCAGATTCTTCCTCATATATCAGCGCTGACATCCTAACCTAACAAACTTACAACTGCCTGGCAACTTATCTATGATGACAGCTGCAGACCAACGTTTTACGAACGTGTATCGTGAGTTTGTCCAGTTTTTGTTTTTGGAAACTAAAAAATATATACACTATAAATAAATAATTATTGCTTTATTTTTCTCACTTCATGCATTCTATGGTCCATTTTTTGACATTTCATTTAATTCAACTTGACTATTTGATTGTTATTATTGTAATATCAATCTGATGTTTTGTAACTTTGAAATATTAAACAGTGGACCATAAATGTCATTTTGCAATAAAAATGAAATTACAGTAAATTTGAATATGCCGCCAAAAACTGTAAAATTACAGGAATCTTCTTTTTCGGCTGTTAGCGAAGTTCACAACCATCTGATTTGTGTTAGAGGTACTGACGGGACTCTCAAGGTGGCGCCACCCGTACAAATAGAGGGCGCCACAGGTCAGTTTCCCACTTATATGTATTTTTTTATCTATGGTATTGGGATTTCAAATTAAGCTTGCAGCGCTACCGGCGGGGACAGATGAAGTACTTTCCACCACATTAATTCATAACCTTACTTTTTATTCCATATCGATTACATTGTTTATCTTGTGTTTAGCGTATTTGAAGCGTAGTTTAGGCCCTTTGAACGTTGTTTTAACTGTGATTCTGATGACTTTTACCTTTTCTCTTATTATTGTTCATGTAGACATAATAATTATTGCTATAAGGTTTGGTACAGAGTTAGAGCAAATCTAGTGATAACATCCTTTAATCGTCTTCTCACAAACAAAGACAAATGGCCCAATCAAAATTAAGGTTATTGGAATTTATGAGGTATATTTTAAAGGGAACGAGAGTTCTCTGTGTGTAGTGGAAAATTAAGAGGTCCTCAATCAGGCCCGCGCCGTCCATAAGGGCAGGATGGGCAATGTCCATGGGAGCTGGAGTACCTAGGGGCGCCGCCTAGACACTTCATTTTTTCAACATTTAAATTTTAAGTATTAGAATTTTTAGTTTTTCTATCGAATCGTACACTAACCACTAACTACACATTGCTGATTACTAGTAATTCATTATAAAGGATTTTTCTTTATTGTCATTATTTAATTTTTATTTCGCATCATCACAAAAAAAGAGAGTATAAATTTTGAGGGGAGGGCGCATTTTTGTTCCTTGTCCAGGGACGCATTTGAAGCTAGGCGCGGCCCTGTGCTCAATGCTGTCCATATAATATTATATAGAAAAACTGAATGGAAATTTTCAATGACAAAAGGGTGTGCTCTCTGTCTTCAGACAAACGCATCACAGACGGGTACATGGAAATTATGCAAATTTTTGTTCTTGCAAAGCAGGAGGTGGTGGCCGATGTAAACACATTTAAGCTTTTTCCTCTAACCACGTAGGTTATTGAGAGTCTACTATCCAATTCTCATTTCCCTCGTGAAATCTATGAAGTTATTTTTTCTTTTCGGTGTCTCTTTTGGTCACAGAAAAATCATTATTAGACATTATAGGAGCTAAGGGATTGCTTTGCCTCTAAAAAGACAATTTACTAACACTAACAACTAGTAAAATATAACAATAACGAAGAAGATCAAATGAAAACGGTTTAAAAAAATACTAAATTAATAAAAATCTATGGTAAACCAACATAACAAAGCTGTGGTTAGAAAACAATGCCAATAATGTAGATATGCCGTCATTCGGAGGAGACGTAAAACCGAGGTCCCGAGTCCATGGATGTTGGGCTGGTTACAGAACGCTACCACTGGCTGGAACACTAGTGGTTTCGCCAAAATTTCCGGTTAGGGGTAGAGTGCTCCCGGCGTCGGTGATTATCCTTAGTCGCAGAAATAGACCGACCGTAAATAACAGAAAAAAAAGGACCACAGAGAAATAAGTTCTCGTCTTCTTGGTATTCGATCGTCAAATTTATGGATAGTATCGATGCTCAGTGACCACTATGGATATCGATATATTATTTCTCTATGATCGCCACATGCTACAGACTGATCCAGTTCGTGCATAGACCATAGACAAAATATTATTTTTTATTATGGCATAGACCAAATACGATATAGGGCATGTCCACGTGACGTCACAAACTACCTGGTGGTGTTCAGAACACGTGGTACTTAATAGTGAGGTTATATGCTGATTTATAATGATAGATCGTGATTGAGTTTAGTTGGTGTTGCTTCAGTGTACTTTTAAAGTTACTTCAATTGTTTAGCTGGCATATTTAATAATATATAATATAGGTTAGTAGCTGTTTGTTGTTTGATAATTTTCCATTTTACTAACAAGATATTGTCATTATTGTCAATTGTCAACTGTCGTGGAGATGCCCTATCGCCGTTTGTTGATTTGATGATTTGACCATAGAGAAATATATGGAATTGATAACGTTTTCCATTGGCAAAACTAGGGTGCACTGAATCTGAACTGAGTGCAAAATTTGTGTTCCATTGGCTGCACTGCACCAGTATTTCATATTCCATTGGAAAACTAGTGCAAGCGAATGTGCACTGAGTGCAGTTTTTTCGGCACCTGCTCAGGAGGTAGTTTCGAGTGTAGGGGTGAGTTCGAGAACGTCACACTGGTTGAAATTTTGCACTTGAT
>CAJUYI010001516.1:0-16137 GCA_910591695.1 Galerucella pusilla
AATAAAATTATCATTGGGGAAGATTTCCCTAACCGATGGTAACATCACTCCATCTAAAATATCCAAATAATTCCTCGCATTTAATCTTCCTTCGATTCTCCAGCACATTCCTAAACCTCCTCTATACATCCAAGCCCAAACATTTACAGAAAATCGTCCAGACTTATCATTAGAAGAAATATAATTTTCATTAAACCTACTTCGAGGAGGTCTATAAACTCTAATATGGCCGTCATTATGTGATTGGAATACTTTTTCATCGGAAAAAATTACCCTGCCCCAAAAATTTAATGTATTGTTTAAAACATAATTTAAGGCAAATATTATTCTACCTTGCTTATGTTCTTCATTTAGTTTGTATTTCCGGGCGGCTGCACAATTCTTTAAATTAGTTTTTCCAATTCTTCTTAATGCGGTTGTTATTGAAACATTGAAGTTTACTGCAACTTTTGCATGTCTTGCAGTATGGAATGGATTTTCCCTCAAATAATCAGTTAATGCTTCGTCTTGCTCCGCTGTAGTTATAAATGGTCTTCTAGTTCCTCTTTTTCTGCTAACAGTTTGATCGTTATCCCAACTTTTTTTAATGTTTCCAATCGTGGTTCTACTTCTATTTAACTCTTGTACAAGTCGTCTAATGGACCAACCATCCTCTATTTTGGAAATTATTCGCATTTTATCGAATTCACTTAAATGTGCTGGCATCGTGGATAATGAGTTTTGTCAAATTTGACACATGTGTCTGTTTGTCATTTTGATTAGTTAAGTTTGGTTTACATAGGGAAAAAAAAGTGTACCAGTTTTATATGACGCGGAGTGTGCTAGCCTCGATATAACACGTTGTCTGTTCAAGGCTAATAGGGCTTGTCTACTATCAGTGAAGATTGTTATGCTTTTGCCAGAAATTCCCTTCCTGGTTAGTTCTTTTGTGGCAATTGAGATACCAGCAAGTTCTGTTTGAACCACGCTGGTATTGTGTCCCATTCCCCACTTAATCCTTAGGATTAGTGCTCTGGAGTAAACTCCACACCCTGAGCCCTCTATTCTCATTATACAGTCCGCAGAAGCAAACATGAGCCCTGGTGGGCGTGTTCATGTCGCTGTAGGTTGTATTTTTGTAGTAACAATTCGATATTTTGAATCGATAACCAAATATCGATACCATAAATGTCAACTGTTTAGAGATATGCAAACAAAGTCAAACTTGCTATAAATTTAACTCTAAATATTGATAAAAAAATTTATATTCAACCAAAAATAGTATAATAATAAAAATATACAATTAAATAATACAGACACTGAAAATCAATAAAATGATGTATGTTGATGAAATCACTCGGTCATATTATTTCGATTATGTTAACAAATTACTAATTTACGTTAACTAACATTAGCTTCTGATTGGCTCGTTGCGATGACCTTCTTTTAGTTCGCATATTTTCCGGGGCTCATGTTTGTTTCTGTTACCTGTATAAAAATAAATTCACTCTATTTAGTTCATTGTACAAATAAATCGATTCTAATAAAGACATTTTGTTAAATGAAGGTCCTAACGATCGAATTCTCAAATTGAACGCATCGTTGGTAATGATTGATGACTTGGTCTTCTTAGTGGCTAAATAATATTTCCATAAATATGCATGAGCGGCGCTGCGTTCGTTCCAAGACGATTAATTTAATGTCGTTTCGGGACTGTTATCGCCAAAATCTAATAGGAATCATATGCATTTAGGCTAAAAATGTAAATAAAGTCGTATTTCCTTTCTCAAATCTGCATCTCTGCGGAACATTATTGTTATTTATTGGTAGTTTTTAGTTTAACTATGGGTCTTCGTAGTCACTTGTAGAGATATACGGAAAAATTAATGTCTGTCGTTATTTACATGGATAACATCTTCTGTTTTAATGTCTAATTTCTTTCGGTTGAGTAGATTCCCTCAGTTTAGTTATTATAAGAAGACAGGATTTTATGCAAAATATCAATAAACAAATGAATTTTTTCATTAATAAAGTCTTTCCAGATATACAAACCTCATTAGTGTATGGTAGGTGTAGAATTGTCCCCAATACAGATCCTTGCAGCTTCCCAACATTGATTTTTCGCAATTTTTTATCTTGAAGAATCTAGAGGCTGTGATATAAAGACCCTTCTTGTAGTGACAATTGAGAGGTTGTGATCTAAAGAACCATCTTGTCATATATAATACCACGAGGGTGAAAATTTTGTCGGCAAAATTTTTCGATTGTCATGAAAGTTTGTTGCTTGGCAATTTTGCGAATGACATTTTTAACAAAACCACGAGCCGTCAGGCGAGTGGTTTTGGATCAAATGTCATGAGCAAAATTACCTAAAAGCAACAAACTTGAATACGACAAGAGAAAAATTTTACCTTACAAAATTTTTTATTGAGTGGTATTCGACATGACTATTTCACGAGAGAAAAACTGAAAAATCATATGTTTAAACGTTTTATTTATTGCAAACTTCAATTATACAAAGCCAAAAAAATAATAACATAATGGAAAAAAAATTACTGATTTATGTAAATAGTACAATTATTATAATTGTACGTTGTAGCATTATTTGGGGGATTGTTTTGCATCATAACCTGTGATGAATTTAAGTTAGAAACTGAGGATTCCTTTTCTTTATTTTTATTTTCTCGAAGGTTCTCAATAAGTTGGAAATGGTGTTCTTCATTTAATTGTAAATATGGTTTCAAAGAATGGACTGAAGAATGTCCTGTAAGCTTGATTACTTCTTGTTCACCAACTCCTTCTTTTGCTAATGCAGATATTGCAGAAGCTCTATGTGAATGATTGTTTTTTTTTATTTTTTTTGTGTCTATACCAATTGATTCTGCCGATATTTTCGTCCACTTTGAAATTGTATTAATTCCCAATGGTGAATTTTTGTACCATATTCCTTTCTCCCAATTTGGATGTACTGTTAAAAATAATCTTGTTTTTGTTAGATAAGGATTGGATTCTCTTTTTTCAATAATTTTTAAAAATAAACGAACGGTACACTTACTGCCAGATCCTCCTTGTGTCGTTTTGGAAAAGATTGGACTATATTCTTCCCTGCCAGTAAAATTACCTTCATTATCATATTCTTTTTTAAACTAATTAATATCACAATTAGCAGCTCCATTTCCACGCCATGTTAATTCGAACGAACAGAAATGAAAAAACTTTTTTTGTAACCCATCAGGATTATCTTCAGAATAGCTTTCTACCATTTCCATTAATTCTTCTTTGATAAACGCGTTAGAACTTCTTTTTCTGGTTTCAGGTTCAGCCTGAAGCTTTTTACGTTTTGTATCCTTGGCCAATCTAGCAAATTTATAGGTAATATCTTTAAATGGATCAATTTTGATGTTAAATTCTAGAAAATATTTTTCCTGAACCATTTGAGCAGTCGTATTCCAAAGAGTTTTCACACTAGCTCCAGTATAATCAGTTCCATCTCTTTTTTTCATGTTAAAACCATAATCTTCCAGAATTTTTGCTATAACTTGTTCAGAAGTATCCAATTACGTGCGTCCAGAAACATTCTAAACTGTTCCCTCGCAGACTTTTTTGTCTTCATTGTATTTCGCGGTATAATACGTTAATAATACTTATTTAAATTTTTGAAACAGTTTTAATAATTTTTAGACGGTTGAATGAATAAATAGCTAACTTAGTTTCCTTAGCAACTACTAACAAAGATTTTATATTGAATTTTATCACAGAGTGAAAGAGTTTTATACACATAGATTTGATATATTAAACGTCAAAAAATTGCCGGTACAAAACCTGTCAAATATCAATTTACTCTAGTGAAATAGTTATGGGAATCAAGAAAGTGACTTTAAAGACAGGGTAGTCAAATAAATCAAGAGGTTCTGATCTAAAGCTCTTTCTTGTCATGTGAATCCAGAGACTGTGATATAAAGAACCTTCTTGTGATGACAATCAAGAGGTTGTGATCTAAAGAACCATCTTGTCATGGAAATCAAGAGAGTGATCTTAAGGACTGGCTAGTCATATAAATCAAGAGGTTATGATCTAAGGCTCTTTCTTGTCAAGTCAATCTAGAGGCTGTGATATAAAGACCTTACTTGTAATGACAATCAATAGGTTGTGATCCAAAGATTCTCCTCCTTTTGGGAATGAATACTCTCGATTTAATATTTCACATTCTTATAGCCAAAGTCTAAGGTCTTCTGTGTTAATTTCTCCAATAAATGTTTTACTTATACCTCACAGTTTATTATTCTAACAGCGTATTAAGGTCTTAAAGAGATCTAATAAGACATGGCAGGCTCTTGTTCGAAATTTGTGAATTTTCCAGATTAAATCCCCATCCCGAAAACCCTAATTAATCAGCCTAAATGTTTAATATATATAATTAAAGTTCATAAATTTGAAAGAAAAACA
The DNA here is from genome assembly GCA_910591695.1 of Galerucella pusilla. Taxonomy (NCBI): domain Eukaryota; kingdom Metazoa; phylum Arthropoda; class Insecta; order Coleoptera; family Chrysomelidae; genus Galerucella; species Galerucella pusilla. Next base: position 4,426 of record CAJUYI010001516.1, read on the forward strand.
CATTCATCAAATAATGTGAGCCTGAATATATGCGTAACACAGGAGGTAACACGGCTATTCAAAAGAGAGATTTAGAGAGTAGAAATAACTCTGGAGTATTGAGATTATCTCCCGGAACGTAAGAAAATGAATACTGGGACAAACCCCCACATCATTCATGGCGGTTTTCGATCTCTTTCATATGTTCTTGTTCACATTGATTCCAGCTTTTATTCCCTGAAGAGAAATTTTTCAATTTTCTCTTTAAATGTTGCCTTTATATATATACTTTCAATACGGGGTGATGCAAACTGAGTAACTCAGCAATTAATATTCTCATTTCTACAGTGCTTTTTGCTCCTGATTGTATTGATTCCAAAATAATGATTTTAAAACTGTTATTAGAAGTTGAGACACCAGAAAAGTTCTTTGTCTCTAAGAAATCATTAATAAAAAAATTATATCTAAGGTATCTTCCTGTATATAATTATACACATATACAGGGTGTCCCACGACGAGTTAAAACTATCTGTATTTGGCAAAATACCTATAGTAAAATCATGAAAATTCCTACGTTTCGGTTTTCAGATGCGATCTTTTCAACTAAAATATTTTCAAAGATGGCAGACTTGCGGTTCTAACGGGAGTCGACTGTAACTTTGTCATTTTGAATAGAACACCCAGTATATTAATACATTTTTGAAATCTACGTAAGATTTTAGAATACTTTTGTCTAAAGACCTTTTTCGAAAAATGCATATTTTTTTAGTTATTAATTTTTTGGTAAGAAATTTGACGGTTGCAGACCCTTACAAATTATTTTTTTAAGAGGATACCCTTAAAGAATTGGAAATTGTTTCTGTTCGGTTGCTTTAAGCAAGGCTAGACCTATTTGAATCTATGTTGAAAATTTTTCATTTTTTACAGGGTGTGTATAGAAAGTGTTTAAAGTTTAAATTCATAAATATCAAATTTCTTCATTTTTTTTTAATAAATCCACTCAGTTTTTTCTGTTTTAATGCATTCATTCATACTTTCCTATACCTCAACCTTACCGTTATCCAGATATTAAATGTTTACTATTAATTTTTAGAGATGCAGGATATCTTACTGCAAATAAAGCACATATTATGTTCTTGTAACAACTTTGCCATATTTACCATGTATTAAAAGCAACTTTACATAATCTTTTTTATTTCTTAGTGCTTGTACCAACGGGTCGAAATAAAATTTAGACTACACCTGCATCTCTCAAAATTTACAGAAAACATTCAATATCTGGATAACGGTAAGGTTTAGGTATAGGAATTTGCCTTATTTTTTACCTCTGAATGCATTGAAATGGATAAAACCGGGTGGTTAAATTTAAGAAAATAAAAAAATTTGATATTTATGAAGTTAAACTTTGAACACTTTTTATTTTCAACATAGATTTAAATCATTGTTTGTCGAATGTGATCTCTGTTCATTCTGGTGTACCCCAGCGTTCTCACTTGGGGCCTTTGTTGTTCAATTTGTTTATTAATGATAATATTAGTAGATTTCACTATGGAATAGTGCTTATGTTTGCCGACGATTTAAAGGTTTTTTCTGTAATAAAATCTAGTATGGAAGCTGAAAATCTGCAGTCTGATTTGAATATCCTGCATAATTGGTGTAAGGGTAATGGAATGGAGCTTAATACAAGAAAATGTCATATTATGAGGTTTCGCCGAACTAACACCCCAATATTGTATGACTACACTCTTAACAATGTGGTTCTGGAATCTCGAAATATTGTTGAGGACTTAGGGATATTGTTGGATACCACACTTAGTTTTCAGGAACATATTAAAACTATTGTTAATAAATCTCTGAGTCTACTTGGCTACATTAAGCGTATTACCGTTGATTTTACTAGTATACATCCTTTAAAAGTGCCTCTTGGAATACTGCGCTTCAGTGTGGTCTCCACAATATCTATTTTATATTGACAAAATCGAAAGCGTTCAGCACAGATTCCTTAGACACGTAGCATTCAAAATGGGTAGATACTTTGTAATCGAATGTCCCGACTTGTTAGCCAGAATTAACTATGAAGTTCCTAGTGGCCAGACAAGGCAGGTTACTTCCTTTCATGTTCCGTTTTGTAGAACGAATTATGCACAATTTTCATTTATACCACGAACACTGAGAGGTGCTATCCTGAACTTGATTTCTCAACGGGTTTTATCAGTTTTAAACGAACACTGTCAAGTATCCTTAGATAACTAATTGTATTATCGATATTTGGGTCTTTTGAAGCCCGGTTTATCAATAGCCAATATTATCCGTCAGTTAAGTATCCGTCGGATAAAAGTAACTAGCAGATAAAGTTCCAGTTTGTTTGGAAGCGGTTTATCAACTCGTTTTTATTCTCTAGTTTGTTAACTAACAGATAAAGAAAGTTGGCAATGCTGACGAATGAATGTAAGCAATCTCATTGGTTGTTACAAGAACAAGGTCACGTCACATGAATTAATATTTTTGTTAGGTTATTGGTGAATGTTTATCCAAAGGTTTATGTGTTTTTATTTTTATTTCTTGAAGAGTTTTTAGTTGTTGATGAATATGAATTTTTCGAATGATTATATTCTGGATAGCGGCGAGGACGAGGATATTGTGCAAGTTATTGAGTACGAAAGAAGGCCTTATACAGTTAGGGAAAGAGTGGACAACTTCGAAAAGTGGTATGACAAGAGAGACTGTTTTATCAATATTAGAACTGATTAAGGATTCACTTGAATGTCGAACTGCTGCTTTACCCTGCATCCAAGCCTCCTCTTTTGATTTCCAGGTTGCCCCATCCGTTTTTTATTTTCTATTACATTTTTATGTTTATTTGCAATTTTTAGAAGCAAATTTTTCTCCTCAGCTGTGAAATTGCATCCTCTCTTCTTGGTAGTACTACTACTTTCCATTTTTTACTTTGCTCAAAACCCAAGTAAATTTGACACAACACCACAACGAAATCAAAACACAACAACTTTACTGAATAAAGTGAGGTTATGTAATAAACCTTAACCTCCAGATATCGACCTATCCGCCAGTTGAAACTGAAAGATAAATATTTGACATTTTATCTGCCCGATAAAGTTATCCAGTGGTTGATAAACCGACCTTTCCAAAATAACTGGTAGTTAAGCATTAACTGACGGATAAATTGCTATTGATAAACCGGGCCTGAGTTACGTGTTTTATGTATTTCTTATATTTTACAAATTTTTATTTATAGTGAATTGTATCTTTTGTATGTTCTGTATTTTATATGTATAAATGTTTTGTATTTTTAAGATTTGTAATCACTTTTTGTGAAATGGGTAAATAAATAAATAAATACGTCTGACCTTGCTTGAAGCAACCGAACAGAAACCATTTTCATATCTTTAAGTGTATCCTCGTAAAAAAAGCATTTACAAGGGTCTGCAACAGTCAAATTTTTTACAAAAAAATCAATATCTCAAAAAGTATGCATTTTTCAGAAAAAGTTTTCAGGCAAAACTATACTAAAATACTACGTAGATTTCAAAAATGTATTAATATACAGGGTGTTTCATTCAAAATAACAAAGTTGCAGTCGACTTCCGGTAGAACCGGAAGTCTGCCATCTTTGAAAATATTTTTGTTGAAAAGATCGTATCTGAAAACCCAAACGTAGAAATTTTCATGATTTTTCTATGAGTATTTTGCCATATACAGATAGTTTTAACTCGTCGTGGGACACCCTGTATATCTCTTGTTTCATACATTTGCAGCTTGGTGACATCAAAATCGTAGGAACAAATCAAATTTCCTCGATGTAAAGTGTATTTTTGTCAAAATATTATTCTACTCTTCCTGTAGGCATTATGACATATTGAAAAATTCACATGATTTTTCTATAGAGAGGTAACGAAATTACATCGGAGAGATGGGAGACAAAGAACAAAGAGTTGATTACTTATATCAACAGAGTAAAATATATAAATTGAGGGAAATGAAAGGGATTCGTGTGCATACTTTCGAATGTCTAGATTGAATTGAGAACGAAAACAGAGATGATTATTATTATTCTTTTTTTTTTTAAGAAAATTGTTTTTATTATCAGATAATTTTATTCAAATATTTGTGATTAAATTAGAGCCAGAGCAGGATTGTGAAGTAGTGGTTCCATTATTCAACTGTGTTTACAACTTCTCATTCAATAGCACTCGTTTCTTCGAAAAGCGATCCCAACATCTATGGACTCGGGACCTCGGTTTCACGTCTCCTCATTGGTATTTATAGTTTGTCTCAAAAAATATCGTCTTCGCTTTTGCCGGCAAAAACAACGGATTTGGTGACAGGTTTTGTCAATTTTTTCATATGAGTTCCTTTTGTTTTTGCAGGACAACGCCCCTGCACACAAATCTCATGTTGCCATGCAAAAAATTCGTGATTTAGGGTTTGAATTACTAGAACACCCCCCTTATTCACCAGATTTGGCTCCGTCCGACTATCATCTCTTTCCTCAACTGAAAAAAAGTTTGAAACGTCGTAAATTTTCTTCCAGCGAGGAGGTAATAAAAGCTGTGGAGTTCTGGTTTGCGGAGCAAGAAGAAACATTTTTTTTGAAAGGTCTATAGACGTTGCAGGTCGCTGTAATAAATGTATCCAATCAAGAGGTTGAGTAATAAAATATTTTGACATTGAAATTTTGTTTGGTTCTATAGTAGGCTAAGAATTTTTCAATATACATATGTATTAGTTTTCAAAGGAAATATTTAGAACAAAAATTGTTTTTCTTATTTAACTGAAAACTTATTGAGTGCGTTCAAAGTACGGCTAATGTTTTTTCTTATATTTCTCTGTTATTTCAAATATTTAAGACGACAAAAACTTTTCCGTAGTTTAAAAACTTTCCGTAGCCGAAGGAGCTAATCGGATATTAGAAAGTGTTTGTTTTTCCAAAGTTGTAATCTCCAAGATTTCCGTGGAAAAGAGTTCTAAATAAAAAAATATTTATTTTAACTCGATTTCGATATAATTTTACTTCTAGAAACTTAATTTTCTTAATTATTCACTAATTCATTCAAGAGTATAGTCAAAAGTGCAGGTTCAAAGGTCACTAATCATATGTATCAATTAATCAAAAGACACAGAGGTTACCAAAATGTGAGATTACAAATATACCCGAAGAAAATCATGATGGTTGATGTTTCCTGCACACTGGTTGACGAATTTTCACCTTTTCATTCATTCTCGAAATAATTAAGTCCATTTTTCTTGCTTGAGAATACCGGATGATAAGACTGCATTTGATTATAGCTTTTTGTTTCAAAAGACATAGGTGAGCTGTGTCGCTCTTCATATTTTCGAAAGTACTTTTCAGAAGAAATGTTTATTTTAACAAGTAGGTACATGGAGTATTTTAATGCAATAATCCCCAATATAACAGGTGAAAGTTGTACACAAATATTTTCCAAAAACTACCTCAAACATATTTTATAAAAGCGGATTATTATTACTGGAAACCAAGCTGGATGTATGAACTTGTTATTTATGTGAATTCCACTGTCAGAGGTAAAAGATAACATATAAATTACCCAAAGCCACGCATGTGAATTTAAAATATGCTCCTCGAAATCCAATATTAGGATAATAAATTTATCTTGGACTAGCCAGGATGTAAGTTTACATTATAATTATAAATTTGTTAGGAATAGACCAAAAATAATTTATTTATTATTATAAACAAAATACACTGTGGGAAAAAATAAAGGAGTACATTTTTAAATTGAAAATATTTTTTGTTTTTTGGACGATTTACTTTCTTTCATGGAGGGCTAATAACCTAACATGTCCTCAACATGACTGTAAATTTGGAAGCAAAAATAATATACAGGGTCGGACTTATAGGAAAAATTATATAACAGTGCATTTGAGCTCGTTGCAAATGGAAAATGTCTTTGATTCGCGAAATACCATTTTTTTATTAAATAACATTTTAACAAATGACACATTTATGGAAACAGTTTAGTAACTTTAAGACAAAAATAGTATGAATCAGTGCCGTAGTCGGGGGGGGGAGGCACTAGGGGCACCTGCCCCCCCCCCACGAAATGCCCGCGGCGGATGTTAAAAATCAACGCTCGGCCCAGAACACACACTAGAATCTGGCAGCAGTTTTGCCGTTCGTAGCAGAATTCCGCTATTTGTAGCGGATTTTTTGGCTGGTAGCGGTGGTGGCTCATGAGTAGCGGAATTTCCGGATTCCTGACAGTTGATGGCTCACCATATATCATCAATCCGGCAACTGTGCCGATTGTGCGTCAGCTTTCCGTTTTCAGGCTTCAAGGTCAAGTTCAAATTCTATCTCTCGAGTTTCAGAGTCAAGACAAAAATTTAGAGACAGCGCCAACCAGATTTTTCAACATATTATCATTCAAAAAGTGTTCTCGATTTACGTTGAATTGTATTTCAGTAAGTGCGTATTATTCAACTCTACAGCTTGCAGTCGCAGTCTGATTTATGAAATGAGTGGAAAAAAAGAAATGTATCTGTAACAAAAAGATTAAGAATTGAATAGATGAGGCTTCTACTTGATGTAGATCCATAGTAAGTTATGAAATCATACAATTTGAACGAATTGGTTTGAAAAAGCTACTGTGTTAGCGAAACGCGTCACTTTATGTTTAAATACAATGTAGATTTAACAAAATAAGATTGTTTCATTTCATAACTTGAAAATATTAAGCCTAATGACGACGATAATATGGTAACTGTTGGGCCTGCTGCTCATTCCCACGCTGTGGTTGATAATAGGTATGTCTTTTTTAATCAGTTTCCAAACATAAAACGTGTCATTTACATATTTTGGTTTGGTATCAGGTATATCATACAAATTACAACTCACATATTTAATAAAAATTAAATTTTTATGATCTGAAGTTTTTGTCTCACCATACCCAAGCCACTTGGTGCCCCCCCAAACAAAATTCCTGGCTACGGCACTGGTATGAATGTGGCCACCTTACAACCCAGAATTAAATCCGGTTGATTATTCAATTTGGGGAATTTTCGAACAAAATTTGTATGACGGACAACAATTTAAAACAATCCAGCAGCTCAAAGAAAGAATGCAGTTTGTTTGGAACAATTTTGAACAGGGTGCAATAAATGGGACTATCAATAAAATGTATAGAGCAGAAGACTTCAAGAAGTGGTACACAATAATGGTGGCCACATTCATAATATATTTTACTCTGAGCTTCAAAGTTACTATACTGTTTTTATAAATGTGTTATTTGTTAACATGTTATTTAATAAAAAAATGGTATTTCGCGAATCAGGTAATTTCGGAAAATTTCATTTTTACTGAAGTGTTCTGGTTAGTTTATCTACCGAAAATGCATATTAGTACAATTTTAGCTAAGACAGTTTTCTTTTGCAAAGAGCTCAAATGCACTGTTATATAACTTTTTTTATTAGTCTCACCCTGTACATTATTTTGCTTCCAAATTTACAGCCATGTTGAGGACATGTTAGGTTATTAGTCCTGCAAAAAAGAAAATAAATCGCCCAAAAAACAAAAAAGATATTTTGAATTAAAAAATGTACTCCTTTATTTCGGCCCACAGTGTATATATGTTACCATGAAAGACCGAAAGTAGTGAATGTCAACATTCGACGGTGGATGTCGACAAATGTCAAATGCCTTGGTGAAAGTCCAAACATTTCTTAATTCTATTATACATTCGGACTTTCACCGGTATATGTCGACAAACACAAATGAGACCTGACACGTCTTCATCTCAAGCACTGACTGATCCGCCACTTCAAGCAACAAAAATGTTGCGAACCTCAAAAAAAAAGTTTCCTCCTGCCCAAATTGGTGATACCGTAAGAATTCAAGTCCCTGATATCGACCCTCGAAATGTGTTAGCGGTTGTTGTTGGAATCGAGGATTCAGACTTTTATAGATTAGCTAACAAAAATGGTACCTTGAGCAGCTTTTCACCCGTAATCAGTTCGTAATTTGTAAAGAAAAGTTACTTTCCATGGACGAAGTTTCAACAAAAGAAATGTCGCTAAGAGAAGCAGCTTCTGCTAATTCAAAAAGTGGAGGGCAAGGCTATACGTATACACGTTGTAACTGCAAAAGAAAGTGTTCCACGACTAAATGCAGCTGTGAAAGCAAGGAACTTTTGTGCAATTCGAAGTGCCACGGTAGTTTAAGTTGTTGCAATAAATAAGATATTGTTCTTATTTTTTATATTTCATTTTATATTTTTATGTTCTACTGTTTGTTTTGAGTTTAACAAAGTCCTTTTCCTATATTATTTTAATAATTAAAGACCTATGGATTTTTTTTATAAAAAAAAAATTCTTTTCAACATACACCATGAGTGCATCCTGAATGTCGACAATCGCCGGTGTAAGTTAGAAATAATGAAATTTCAACAATATTTCGTACATACGTCAAGCAACGTTGGGAATGTTGACATTCACCGTTGTATCTCGACATTCACCAGATTTCGGTAACATATACAAGTCACAGTGTAGAAAAAAGCGAAGATGATATTTTGCTATTATTATTATCCGTCGGAGCCTTCTTAGTTGAAAAGTCACTGCCTTTGGAATTTTTTTTTGAAAACTCATAAAAAGTTAGAATAATTATCATTCTGAGATATCTATTGGTAACTCTCTTTATTAAATACGACAATATTAGAGGAAACTGTAATAATACTTCAGTTGTTAAACCTTACACCACTTTCTTTTCAAGCGCAAATTTTAATTCAAAATTATTATTATGATTGTTTCCTAGGTATATAATATATAAGACCAACATTATTATAAGATATAAACTTTATAGTGCAAAAACTTTATTGAGCTGTTCTCAATTTTGCAGAATGAGTTCGTGCCGTAAATTTTTACATAGTAAACAGTTTCTGAGAATAAAAATAGTGAAACCATTTTTATTTTATGGATATTAAAAAATAGACTGAATGGAATAAATTAGTTCGGGAAATTGGATAAGAGTTCCCCAGGTATTTGTTGCTATTTTGGTAATAGCCACTAAAGTGCTTCTGGCTCTCTTGCTTTCTGATATCTGTCAAATTAGTCTCACTTTCTTGTGAAATTACTACAGAAAATAGTAAATGTCATTAACAATTTATATATTTTCAAATTTCTCAAAAAAAATAATGAAAAAATGGATTTTATCAACAGCAAAAACACAAGAGCTTTTTTTATCGGATAAATTTCTCTTTGCAACGAAACAGTTTTGCCAATCACTAATTTTACGAGAAAAACTGACATGATAATGATCTAATGTCAGTTTTTCCAGCAAATTTAGTGATTGGCAAAACTTTGAGGTAAAGAGAAATTTATCTGATAAAAGAAAAGCTCGAGTGTTTTTTGGCAAGGTAAATTAACGACAGAATATATGGATGAACAACAACAATAATTATCTTTATTACTACAATAAACTACTGAAATTCAAAAATCTGACAGACTAATTGACAGTTTTTGCAGTTTTGCCCACACTTATTTGCTGTGAAATTGTAAGTGACCAAACTTGCGACTCCTTGTCATTGTGTAAAAGTGACGTTCGCTTACTAGATATTGAGGAAGAGATGTTTTCATCCGATAAAAAAGGATGCACCTTTTTTATCGATGTCAAAGTGACAATTACATTTCCAGGTATATGACATTTTAACATTGGGTTAATTTATCATTAAAAAAAAAACTTTACCAAGTACAAAAATGAGACTGCTGAGATAACAAAATATCTTCAAAATTGACAGGTAATATATTGCTTAACATGATGATCAGAGCACCATTTTTTTGTGCAGTGTGCAGGAAACATCAACCATCATTATTTTCTCCGCTTATATTTTTTATAATCTCACATTTTGGTAACCTTTGTGTCTTCTGATTTGATACATATGGTTAGTTACCTACCTTTGAACCCTCACGATAAGAGCGCTTTTGACTAGAGCAATATATTTTCTATATTCTAGCACAGAAAGTCATAATAACTCAAATATGGAAAGCTTCTCTTCAATAAAACTGCTTTTTTTTCATGAATACCTAAAGTGTAGTGGCATGCCCTATTATAACGTCTGAGATGTTCGAGACCGTCTTTTTTCTTTCCATCATCGGCCGATTTGAAATTTATTTTAATAAAATTGGAATTGCCTAATGCAGAATGTCTCAAGAGACCTTTAGAAATCGTGAGTCCCATCGGTCTTGGCGGGGTACATTTGAATAGAAAATGAGCTCTAGCACTGGAAAATTCAGATTTATTGCATGACGTTTATAATGATATGAAACGGTTTTCAGTTTTATGGAAAAAATTTCGGTGTAATTTGTCTTTGAATGGTTTTTTTAAATGTCGTACTATTGTTTGAAGAAATATGCAGACTTTTGTCTGAAAAATACATTTGTTAAAAGTAATCAACCTGTCCGAATGCAATACACTGTAAAAACTATGTAGGTATTATTTGACAGTTCACTTTAAATCTATAATTGTAGTAAAAACAGAATAATTAATATAAATACTAGATATCTAGAGAAGCTTTGGGAGTGGATGGGAAGGTCAAAATAGAAAATATAAAAATACGAGAAGAGTTGGGGGCAGTGGCGTAGCCAGACTTGGTTCTTGGGGGGGGATATATACAAATTTGAAGCAAGTTCAAGTATAGTATACTTTAAAAGATATATATTCTACATATTTATTATATATATGTGTCCTATGTACGACCTACGACCTCGACCTATAACACAAAGTCTAAACCTTCGCGGTTTTTTGGCAAGTTCATCAATGACTTCATCAATATCGATTAGCATTTCTCTGTGGAGTGTCATCATTGCTAATCCGTTGAGCCGATTCTGAAATATAATAATTTGATTTGATTTAGGTATTATATTAAGGCATTCTATTCTGAAAAATACCTGAGATGTTGAGTTGCTTAAATCTACGGGGGTCTCTGGGGGGATATATCCCCCATATCCCCCCGTGGCTACGCCACTGGTGGGGGGGGTGCAGCCAATATTGAACTATGCTGGTGGTGACACATTCAAAGAATGGTCAATAAAAGACAAGTTAAAAGAACGAAATAGAAAAGAAAGAAATACAGGGTGTCCCACTATAAAGTAACACATTTTGACGGCTTATTACTCGGGAATGGAAAAAGATATCGGTGTGCAGCTTTCGCTTATTTTTATTGACATAGTTGCCAAATGTATATTTTTTTCCGAAAGCGCCGAAAAAAAATAATTATTTTTGAAACGAAATTATCGGCTTATTTTAAATACAACACCCTATATTTTTTAATACCATTTGAAAGTCCCTTTTTTCCCTTTTTAAAAATGTATACTTGAATTATCAAGATTTAGAGCCATTTTTGACAGAAATACTATACACGAAAATCGATATTAAATTGGGTACAACAATTTACAGAATCGGGAAAACTAGAAAGGAAGAAAACATCTGAAACAAACATTTTTATTTACATATGAGAACAAGGAACCAAACATAACTTCATAAAACACATAAAAAAAAATTATATTTAATAAATAAGTTGTTGTATGTGACCTCCATCTGCATCTCTACAGAATCCTAATCGCATCCAAAAATTACTGAACGCATTAATCTCTTGTCTCATTTTCGAGTTATAACGTTTCCAAGCTGTTAAAATGTGATAATTTATAGTATGTACAAAAAGTACGAGGAGTAATAAACCCTAATTA
>CAJUYI010001516.1:16237-36681 GCA_910591695.1 Galerucella pusilla
AGGATTATCTAGGGATTTAGGTATTGGAAAGTCTTCAGTAGCAAACACGGTGTTATCGAAATGCCTCCCGTTTTTTCAGGTACCTATTTTCATAGATGAAATGCCTCCCGGGTACAATCGAAATGCCTCCGGGTCCTTAATCATTTATGGTAATATTTTGTGTGCTTAATCTTTGTATAATGACACAATGTTGCCAAATTATAATTTGAATAGGTAAATATATATCTATTTTTATTTTTCTAATTCTTATGCACTGTACATAAAATCTGTTAACAAAATATTTCAGAGTACGACATTTTTGTTTAGAAAATAAAATTGTTTACAATTAAAAACAAAGCCGAAGTACACTTAGTTGTTTATAATAAATATCCTTTCTATAATGATGTGATTACTTAATCAGTGTACATTTTTGTTTAGAAAATAAAATTGTTTACCATTAAAAATAAAGCCGATGTACCTACACTAAGTATTCTAATTGTTTTGATCTAACACGATTCTAATCTCTAATCTATTCCATGAATAGGGTAGTTTGCACCTACTAAATCTGGTAATTAGTTGTTTATAATAAATATTCTTTCTATAATTATGTGATCACTTAATTTTTGTATAAATACTTCAAGTTTATTAGTTCTTGTCTCAGTTTTGTCGATTTAAAGCTTGTATCAGTTTGTCAATTTTAAGTTCAAATTGTGTTTAAGTGGATTAAGTTATAATATTCGAAATAATGGAATCAACGATGTGTTCGAGTCAAAAGGGCAAACCTTTAATATCAATTGATGGTTTCACATTCGGTTTTCAAAAAATGTTGGCCAAAGATACGGTAAAGCGATGGACATGTACTAAGAAAACCTGCAAAGCATTTGTGAAAACGCAGGGATGTGACAATTCGATAATTGAGTCGATATTAGATCACAATCACGAGAAGTTGTCTGCCGAAGTGTCCAATAGGAAAGCCGTAAGCAATTCGATAAAAAGAGCAGCCGTGGAAGATATCAACGAAAAACCAATGAAGCTCATATGTAAAGAACTTAAGAAGACGAATATAGAGACATTTACTACCAACGATATCTATAGGGTGAGACAGAATTTATATTACGCTAGAACAACTAATTCTTTAATTAAACTTCCTAAAAGTATATCTGAATTTCATATTGCTATCGATTCAACTTCGATTATTACAAATAGGAACGAAAATTTTATAATTAAAAATGACAAAGATAATCACATTGTTATATTATCCTGTTCTTCAAATCTTTCTTTTCTTTCGACTGTTTCCAATTGGTATGTCGACGGAACTTTTGAGTACTGTCCTCGCTTTTTCACCCAATTGTTCACTATACATGGCTTAAAAAATGGACATTATATTCCTCTCGTCTTCTGTTTACTTGAAGATAAAAAGTCATCTTCTTATTATCTCGTGTTTAAATATATCATAGAAGAATGTATTAAACTCAATTGCCCTGTATCCCCTAAAGTAATAACTTCAGACTTTGAAATTTCTATACATAATGGTATCCGTAAGGCATTCCCTGAAGCAGATCTTCGTGGATGTCGTTTTCATTTGGGTCAGGCTTGGTATAGAAAGCTTCAAGCACTGGGCTTAGCTCCAGAATACCAGAAAAAAGGTGCTGACTCAAGTGAAATTACCCATTTTCTGTCATATATTTTTGGCCTATCATTCTTAGATCCTGAAGAAGTTGGCGATTTTTTTGCAATAGATTTGTCCGAAATTAAACCAGTCGATGAAAGGGTCACTCAGTTTTGTGATTATCTTGTGGATAATTATATATCGGAAAATTCGAAATTTCCGCCACATCTCTGGGCTGAGCACTCTTCATCTTTAGAAAGAACCACAAACCCATGTGAAAGTTTCCATTCCAAGTATAACTCGTCTTTCTACTGCCCTCATCCAAATATAAATAATTTTATTGAGATTATTTTACAATTTCAAATAAATACCTATATTAAAATAAATTCTGTCTCGGTACCAAAAAGAATTGTTGAGGAAAGTACAGCAAAAATCAATTTTGTAAATGAAAAAATATTACAATTAAGAGAAGGTACAATAAATAAATTAGAATTTGTGAAACTAGTGTCATACAAATTTAGGAAAAATAATTTGTAAGTTTGTAAATTTCTTCTGATGATTTGTATATAAAATTGAATAGTTCAGTCTGCAGACTGAATTTTATTGTTTGAGTCGTAATTTTCTTAAAAATTGGTGTTTTTAAATTTTCTGCGATGATAATATTATGTAATTTTGTAAGTTTCTGCTGATGATTTGTTTTAATAAATGTATAAAATACTTATCATGTCTTTATGTTTTTGATCAAAATAATCAAAATATTAAAACCAAAAAATAATGGTTAATATTGAGTTATTAACGAAATTCTATAAAAGGACGAAAGTTTGGCAACGTCTCACCTTCGTACAAAGATTAGAAGCTGGTAATTTATTTAGAGCTTAGGAGGCAATTCGTATGTGACCCTTTTAGCGACAGGTAAGAAACCCTTTTTCGGGAGGCATTTCGTATCCGGCCTTATAGGTAAGCAACGCATACTTGTAAACGCGCGAAATTAACAAGTAAAAACAGGTATAAATAATTAAATTTTTAGAAATCGCAATTAAGGATATTGTTCACTATTGTATAAAGAATAAAAAAAAAATTTTATTTATATTTTATTTTATTTTTTTATATATTTTTCATGGGTCAAAAGTACCCAAATTTAAGATTTTTCGAACCTTTAAAAATTCATATCTCTAAAAATATTAACTTTATCGTGAAAAGCCATAGGACCTTTTTTAATTGTATTTTAACAAAGAATACAAAAAAAATTTGTCTGGTTGAAAAATAACAATTCCTCGCAATTGTTTAAACAATTTCGGTTTAAACAATATGGCACGGGGTTGCCCCCTGGCAACATGCATTTATATCATCAGTAGGGTAATTTGAAGAGAATCGCATAAAAAAATTGAGGTGGAATAGTTTTCGGTACTCATGCGCCGATTCCTCCTGGACTAAATGCAATACCGGCCATATTGACATAAGTAAACAAAAGAGATATGACATCACACGTATTATCGGTAGCGTTCGGAAATCCTCGGGTTGTGGTCGGAAAGTGCATTGAAATTTGAATTTTATTATAAATTTTGGGAGTAATTTCCAATAGAAACCGGTTTATATCCTATTGTTAGTAATTTTTGATATCATATTTACTATTATAAATTAATATCCAAGCAAAATATGAAATATGCGTGTAATTTATTCCGTAACGAATCTCTTTGAAATATGATAAGCCGTCGTAATAAACTCTAATCTCACCGGGGTTAGTTGAAAGTAAACAATTTTTTCTACTACCGTGTGTAAAGTACGTACTTTAGACACATTTTCGAGTGCGTAAAACTTTATTTTACGTAAAGAGTTTTACTTTACGCACTAGTGCGTGAAGAAAAAATTCCAATATGTATGTAGTTATAGATATCCAGTCTTATAAAATTATAGGTATATTAAACGGATATTAAATCTAAGTTTTTTTTATAAATTGGAGAAAGAAACCTATAGTATTCGGTGAAGTAACCTAATAATTATTATTAAATAATTATTGAGTATGTACTGGAAATAATACGGTAAATAGGCATAAGTTGGCGGTGAGTGACTGACATTTCTTTGTGAATTGAATCTGACATTTAAAATTTAAATTGAGATCTTCCGACTATACCTAGGGTAAGCAATTGTATTTTATATTTAAGAATTGAATATTTTTAGGAAACTATGATGTTATTTTAGATAATTATAAAAATAAAGATGGATTCCTCTGACGATCTCTCAGATTACTTGACAAATACACCACCAAATATATTAGATGTGGCACAGAATGCTGCGAATTATTTACTGCCCCAAAAATCCATGAGTATTTACGAAAAAAATATATCTTATTAGAAATTAATAATAGCGTTAAAGATTCTTCTGAAGAAAAATTTAACTTACTTTACGCACTAGTGCGTAAAAAAAATTACTATTAAACTTTTGTATTTTAATTAAATATTCGCTAGTAGAAAAATATTGTATGCAATTCGTGTGTAAAGACCTTTTTTTCGACTCATGTGATTCACATTCGTCAAAAAAAGGCTACTTTTCACACTTGTTACATAAATAACTATTTTATCACTGCTATTATAGAAGAATGTATTCCATCTATAGACAGCTAATATCGAACGCGTGAAATGTTTTTTCTCTGCTTAAAAACGATCTTTTTTCTTCCAGAATCCACTCTTTCCAGTACCCATATAAATTATTAAAACGTTGAATAAAATTCCAAACTACTTCACCCAAAAGTAATAAAAAAGCACTGCACCTTCAAACATAACATTTTATCGGAAGAAAAAAAAATTATGTACACCGAAATTCCCTTATGTAATAACGTCACAATGATAACGAGACAAATCAGACAATTTTCAGTAAAGTCACGAGCTGAATAAAGTCCACAAGGGGGCGAGCCAGGAATATGGTCGGGAGTACTTTTCAAATTTATTCCCATACGAACCGAAGGACTTCTAAATTGTTCTTTTCATGGGTGATTTGGGTCGAGTTTACCTGTATTAAGTCCATTTTAGAAGCCCCAGCGTCATCTCTGAGTCTAGTCCTCCTTTTTAACAGCTCCATCAAGTCGACAACTCGTGACACGAATTCACTTCAGGAATCTCGAATTTATTTTTAATATCATACACTGTTACCACTTAAAATTTCAAGTATTTAGTATTTTTGAATATTTATCTACTTCATTTACAGTTTCCTACAAATAAAATGTCATTTTTATAACGCCTCACTAATAAACAACAACTACTTCCCTGTCTATATGCCTCGAAGGACATTAAATTACTCTTCAAAGTTAAGCGGGGTTGTTATATCTGCAAGATAGAACCAACCATTTGAGCTTATAGACACTTATGGACAGGTTTCGGCTTATTTACGACTCATCAGCTTAAGCACCGTACACTAACCACCGACAAGTAAATTCACTTGCGTCGGAACGTTTGAAAATTTTGGTACATCTTTTCTCAGCCGCCTTACACGTCTGTTATCATAATACAACAGTTACGAGGGACATTCGTGTGGTTAAATACGTGTATTACTGATTTATGGCACAATACGATTAGTCCAGTAACTGAAGACCTGAAAATAGGCAAACCTATCAGTATATTTGTCCAATAATTTTTTTTTGGTGATTTGTAGGTCTTGACAGGTACTTCAAAGGGAGAAAAAGTTCTCCAAGATTGCCCCTTAGCTAAGGGCCCAAAATGGCCCCTAACGCCCCTTAAAAAACGGTTTCCCGCCATTATCTATATTGTCCACTACAAAAACTAAGAACTTAAATATATGTTTAAAATCAATACAAATAAGAACGAAAAAGTCCGCAAACGTCAGCACGTGGTCAGAACGTTTGCAAGTAAACAATAAAGTAAATAAAATGATTTCTAGGTTACGTTTGGATTCCAAATCACGTTTGATTCATTATTTAGTTGATCTGTGGTTTGAATTTCCAAATAGTTTTATATTTGGACAATTTTTCTGGGGGTTATTTGCAGTGACCAATGAAAATGCTAGTTTCATCAATCTGGTTTGATACGAATAGGAGCGCTCCTAAATATATCAAACTAGTTTGTTGTACTTCGTCCCAACTTCAGTTTGATGACCTCATTTTACAGTTTGATAATAGATATTTACGATATAAGTGTCGTAAAGATTCATATTACGAAATGAGATGGGACATTATTCGAAGGATAAATGCCTTTGAATGAACCAATCCTGGTACGTTATGCCAGAAGTCTAAAGCTCTTCTTGCTGTCCAGGTATTTAGTGTTTGTATGGCAAAACTTATTGCGATGCCAATTGTAGGTTCTGGTCCGATAGAAACACGTGCGGCACCCTCCTTTGCAAGAGAGTCTGCCTTCTCGTTTCCTTCCATGCCAGAATAATGGCCAGGGATCCAGACCAGCAATACTTTATTGAGTTCTCCTATTGAGGAGAGTCTTTTTTGGCAGTCTAAAACCAATTTCGACGTTACGCTGAGCTTGCAAAGCCGCTTGGCTGTCGTCGCGTGCTAAGTAAGAAAATATTTTCAAGAATCCTGACTACGGCACTGTTTTTAAAAGTGTGGATGCCGTTACATCTGATGTTGCCTTGAGCGGCCGTTAGCGAGTACTTACGTGGAAGCTTGCAGTCAATTCTGTTCCCAGAATGAAGATTATTCATTTTTAGTTACTTTAAAAGCTCGTTGTTTAAATAAATCTACCGTATCGTAACAAAATGTTTACAAAGTTTGGAAATTAGCTCAAAAATTCCGGTCTTGGCATCAGTTAAAGTGTACGCGAGTTATTTTTAATGTTGTAAGTTTGAGTGTACAGTTGTCTGAATAATTGTCAGTGTAGGCGCATGAAAATGTTGCAAGATCTCTAGAGGGGAAAAGATATATTTTCCAAAAAAGGTAAATGTTCAGGAGGAACTATAAAAAATTGTTTCAACTGAAGCAGTTACTTGACCATTGAGCATAAAAGCTTACCCCGGGCAAGCACATTTTGGGAATGGTAAGAGATATGACATCTTCTTCCAAGGAAAGATGCGGCAAAAAGTAGTTTTGAATGATTCTAAGCAATTGAGCATGAAAATAAGATTTGTAGTTTTGGAAACATTTTTATTTGGGTTACCACAAGCCTTATAAAACTTGCATTGTGAGTGAAAACTTGTTTTTGAACCTTCTGCAAGTCTAAAAGACTTTTTGAGTGTGATGAAGTTTTAAAAAATACCAACCACTGTTTAAATTTAGAGAAACAATGCGCGAGGTTATTTTAAAAGCATTTTATTCAAACTTCACGATACATTAGAATGTATTAAATGCAAAACAAGTTAATTTTCATCTTAATAGGAACCTAGCGTGATATTGTTCATTTTTTTAACGTTTCAACACGAAACATGCTAATTAGCCCAGTCAAACTACACAAAATATCTGTAAAATATCGCAAAAAATACAAAAAACTTGAAAATTCAAAATTGAGTATTCAAAAGTGTTGTGGTTAACATGAGAAAAATTTTACGATGCTAGACAATTTCCCGGAAAATTGTTGAGTAATTTTTGGAACTTTAGTTCTTTACGTTGGGTTAGGTTTGAGCGACCGGGTGTCGCGACGCAAAAGATCTGACTGTTACGTTACGTTATGATACGTTGCTTCGTTATGTGCCTTACTTGCGTGCGTGTGCTCTTTCCTGAGTCTCTCTCTCTTTCACGAAGCAGCCAGTGTTGTGCCTTTTTTTTTCGAGCCAGATGATATGGCGGAAACGAGCGAAATTCATACTTAATCGAGCTTTTTCAAAAATGTTTTTTACTAGTGAATACCTATGCCCCAATTCCTTCTTTATTTGGTTTTTTATAATAAACCTTTATAAAGATGAATATGAAATGTAGAATTTTTAAGGGTAGTAATGTTTAAAAATATTAACTTACTTTCCATTGTAAGGTAGGGTAGGTAGGTATTCTAGCCTTTATCGTGCCTTCACCAACAACCAGTAATCAACATTAAATAACCAACAACAAACTTCCCAATATCTTACATTTTAATTTTCGAAAAACTAAGAACATGCTGAGCGGTTGGATTGGGGTGCGCTCGTGATTTCTCATGTTCGGCGGTGGTGCGTTCACGAATTACACTCGCCCGCTCCGTCTAATTCAAATAATCCAATCCAAGTAATCCAACACTCAACACCGTTCAGTTCAATTCACGATAGTTCAGAAATACTCAACTTTACCAAAAAATTTGGCAAAATTTAAAAACGAGCCAATTTTATTAAAGAGGAGTCAACGAGGAACTTTTAATTCAAACGAGCCACCTGTGGCAACACTGGAAACAGCGATTCATATGCTTCGGCCGGGATTCGAACCCGGGCCGCCCGAGTGGAAGGCGATCATTCTACCACTGAACCACCGATGCTACATTAAAATTCTATGAAAAGCTGGTATTCGCAGTGCTGGTGATCTACTTGAATTTGTTCGGATAAATTTTTACTATTATTTCCATTTTTTTTTTTGCGCGATTGATCTTTTTTGTTTATTTACAGCATCGGTTGTCAGGACGGTAGGTTGTGTTTACTGGTTTCTAAGCTTAACGCACGTCGGTAAGTGATTTACTTACCGTTCAGACGTCGAAAAGTGATAAATAGTACATAAAAACAATTGCACCAAAATGCAACATATATTTTAAACTGATCGATAAGTATAAATGTCACTTTCGACATCTCGTTCATTTCGAAGAAATTCAAATGATTTTATTCGGAATTTATTTCTATACGATCGCGCAAAAAATGGTATAAGCATCTCGAACGTTAAGGGTAATTACAACGTTTGCATATAGATTCCTCTTGTAAAATTGGACAAAATGATATGAGGATTAAGGGGTCTAGCACATTTACTTTTCGAAATACAGGGTGTTGAAATTTTGAAACTTGAATGTTTTAATTCGATAACTTTAAAATGGATGGATAAATTGATTTGACATTCAGCAGGTTGTTTTTAAATGTAAAACGGCATATTTTGATAGAAATAGTAGTTTGTGTAACTAGTGTGGATATGATGGCCATATCGCACGAGGACGAAGTTTGCGCACGACGCCATAGGCGGAGTGCTTAATCGTTCAAGTGCGATATGGACAATCCTCACGAGTCGAACAGCATATTTTTTCTACACTTAAGAAAAAATCTAGGAAATGAAAATTTCTATAAACTGTAATATAACTTCAATTTAAAAATTTAACAATTCAATTTTATGTTTCCACTAATTTTTTTGGGGTAAACGTAAAGTTCTTGAAGGTCCAATTTGTATAATGCTACGGTTTCCCTCTTGTTAAAAATACGATGCTGTTATAAGTAGATGTTGCCAGTCGGACTCCCTCATGAAGAGTACCGTACCATTATCTATAATAATAAATATTCTGCTAAATATTTCAAACGTCTACTTGTTGTCGATATTAATATCAAGCAGAATAATTATTTCAAAATAAAATTAACAATTAAAAAAAACTTCTTCACGGGGAATCGAAGCCGGGTCTACCGCGTGAGAGTCTGGTTTGTTTACTACCCGACCGGCAAATTGTTTATCTATAACGTCAGATGTATTACATAATTTTTGCTTAAAAGTAACTTAAGTTCCTACCGTGTGTCCCGAGACACGTTCTACCTTTTTTTTCACTCTAATTGTTTAAATAATGAGAAAACAGAAGAGTTTTCAAATCAAAAATTGTAGCCAATACATTTATCTACAAAATTTTCTCAACATTTTTTTTGTATCTGCATTGGTTTTCAAAATATACGAACTTTCCCTAAGTAGTATTTTTGAACATCAATTTTCACGTTTTTAATTTTACGATAGTAAATAAACAATGACATTAAGAAAAAAAATTCTCTTATGAAATGTGTTCTCAAATGCGGTATCTATAAATACATTTGAAAAAATTTTTTTCTATGTATTATCATCAATTTTCCACGGGCGTAACCACGAATTGACCACCACTGAAATTCATTTTATCTCGTAAAGTTTTCAATTTACTTAAAAACTTTTCAGGTAAAATTTGTAGATAAATCCATGAGCTACAATTTTCGATGAACATTTTTCTGTATTTTCATTACTTAAACAATTAAAGTGAAAAAACAAAACAAAACAAAATTTACTCAACCATTTTCCGAAAAAAGTTTTTCACAACCCTTTTAAATACTCAATTTTGAATTCTCAATTTTTTGTATTTTTCGTGAGGTTTTATGTGTTCTTTGACTAGGCTAAATTTTCCTCTTCAATAACTGACAACACACTTCTTTTTTGCTGTTTTTCTTTTCGATAAAACTCCCTGTCAATTGTCGTAGACGTGGTGTTTTTTTGGTTATCATCTAAAAAATAAATAGTGACTCTATAGTGAAGATCTCCATTGCTAGAGCAGTATTGATCCAGCAAACTTTTGTGTATGTAACAGCAATTGTGATTTTTAAATTTGTCTTTGTCTGGCTTGGCATCGCATACGGATTTGAACGTTAGAGGTACGGGAGTGTCTCTCGAATCTGCACTTTTATTGATTTCTAGTTTGTAGTAGTATCTTTGAGCATCTTCTGGGCTTCCCATATAATAAACAGCCCATCTCGTCATGCCTAAAACATTAAACAGAATGAAACTTGCGGCCGGACGCAATCGGAGTTAATTTTTTAATTAGGGAACCACTAGATGAATAGCTATTTGTGTATCAAGAGCAGAAAGAAGTACTTTGGCAATCTGTCGAGATTACCAAAGGACTATCTGCTCGGAATACACACAAGATTTTTTCTACGATCACACCAAAATAAAATTAATTGCCATTGTTTGTACTGCAGTTACCAGATAGCAGTTTCATGTACCTATGTACGTAGGCAACACTTATTACATTAATGTCAGATATTTTTTAGATTTCTCTATTTCTCATTAAATTATCACGGAAAATACAACTGTTGGAAGCTTTAACATATTAGAAAATCAACTAAAATATTTTATTCTACAGTTTATATTGAAATAACTACCCAAGTAACACATTTCATTTACCAAGCAAATAATGCTTGATCGAAGCATATAATTCAGAAAAAATGATGAAGTTCAGCATACTAACAAAAACAAAACCAAAAAATGAAGAACAATCTTCAATAAATTGCATATATCAGATATCTTGGGACAAATTCTATTTAGGTGAAACATCTAGACCATTGAAAGTCCGAATAAGTGAACATAAAAAATATATATCAAAGATAGGGAGTTCTTCAAGTCAGGTATTTGTAAACATGATTGGGCAGAGGGGCATAAAATTCAATGGGATCCGACAAAAATAATATTGAAAAAGCCCAATAATAAAAGACGAAAAATTAAAGAAAGTGCTTTAATACAACTAATTGCGGATAAATGTGTAGCTAGTATTTCAGCCGAATGTAGTCAAATTTGGTTACCAATAAGCATAAGTTTTTATCCAGGTTTTCTTATGATTTATCATTGGAATAGTTGTTAATCGATACACACTTCAATACATAAAATCACCAAACTGAGTCATACATATTTTGAAAACAAAAATAATCATACACAAAAAAGTAACAACAAACGCGTTTTATAACCAACATTTCCAAAATGAGCGAAAAAAAAGCGCTATCCCAAAAAAACAGTTCCTGGAACGTGCACTTTACTGGATTCCATTTCTAGTAGACTATCATATCGTTAGAATGTCATAAAATAAAATATTTTATTTCACATTTTACCAGAGATGTGATCTACTATGAATGGACCTCAATAAAATTTGACAACAAAGTTTTGTAGTCTCAAACAAACTTCAAAATATTATTGATTGTCTAGTTGTCATATTTTTTTCGTTGTGTCAGATATTGACCAAACATTATTTTATTACTAGTAAATCTTGACAACGGTAGCTGTAACGCTACCGAAACGTTGAAATAAAAATTAAAAAACATTATTGTGGTTTGATTCCCAAAAAATAAGAGAAAAAATTCTATTTTCTGCTCTTGATACACAAATAGCTATTTCGTTTATATTAGTGACAACTTTTATATCAACTAGGTATACAAATATTATGAAAACAGTGGATTTACTTACCAGTTCGATCATTAATTTCCCAAGTTAATCTAAAAAATACCTCGTACACATACAAAATAGCAAAAATATAATGGTAATCATCGATAAATTTAAAATTTTGCGACACAAACTTCTGTCTATCTTTTTGATAAAAATTCGTAGAATGTACCATCATCAAATGATCCTTCAAATTATTCATAGAATCCCTCCAATCACAGTTGTCGTATTGTATAAATGGACATTTATTTTTCTTAAACCTAAAATATAAAAAAGTATATTATACTCCAATGTGGTGAAGACTATTATTATTGACCGAACACCAAGATGTGAGGTTTATAACTCTCCGAATTTCAGGCGTGACGTCATCGCATATGAAATCTCTCCTAGAGAGCGGATGCCGCGCCGGTCGGTTTTCGGTTTAGTAACAGTATTTTGCTTGCTAATGAATAAAATGAAATACATGAGAGTATTTTGTTATTCTTGTTTAATTTAATATCCAAATTAATCTCAAACATTTTTCAATGTGAATTATAAAACTCTGACATTAGAAATGCAAGAGAAAATGCAAATCAGAACTATTCTATATCCACAATAAATGATACTATGTATTGACAAAGGTGAATCAGAAGTATGTCCATAAAAAGTCAATAGCGAATGGCACTTAACAAGACAGAACTAGTCTATGTCCAAGATTTTATTCGCGCCGACCAATGAAAAGCACCTTGTGGCGTTGAATTAGTTCTGCGACAAGATGAAATCGGCATTTTTCGGATCTTCCCGTCGGCTTGGACATGAAATATTTCTGCACTAGAAAGAGCAGCCCTTGAAGCGAAAATTGAGAATTTTGGACATGGGATAGTTCTGCCCCAAGGGGACGATGTATTTATGAAAATATTGACATTTTTAATCATTCTGGCCGGAAAACAGCCAAAAACGATGTGTCACATAGTATAAATTTATAATTTAATAAACTCGTGTTTTTTATTAAAAAACTTCATAATCATTAGCAAGTCCACTTCTGACAGATTTAATGAGTCTGTTTTTTTGAAAATTAGGTCCACACATTTCATTTTATTAACACAAAAATTTTGTAAGTAATTCAAAATAAATAAATTCTACGCGAGGCACGTTACAGCCAGAAGCGTAATGTTAGTGCACATTAACTTTCATATGCGGTGACGTCACAGTCATAGTCTTCGCCCCGCTACGGTATGCTTGTTTAATTGGTTGTTTAAGGAGAACGACATATTCTATTGACATGAAATTTTCAGAATCATATTTTTATCCTTAGTACTTTGTTTTACGACAGTTAAAAATGATTTAAAGAATTTAGTAAACGAGCCCATTGTCAACTTCACAGCTAGTAGTGGAAACAATTATTTAATTCAATCAATAATTTACTTACCAGCAGTATTTCTGGTGCTCGCTGATGTACGCTCCAAGACTAGAAAAATCGCAACCCATATATTGGTTCTTGCATGGAATATTCAACATTCCAAATATTGATTCTAGAGCATAGTTTCTAGCAGTCTCACTTTTCTTTCCTCTGCACTTCGGGCAGATGCTAACCTTGTTAAAACATACGTGGCACATATTGTGACCCTCCAGGCACTGCTTTATTGGGGGACACATGTAATCGAAACAGGCTGGACAGGAGAGCTCTTCCAAAACAAATTTTTCCAAAGAAGGGTTCATGTTTTTTCTAAAAAAATTACAAAATAGTAATGTTTGGACAAGTTTTTTTTAAATATAGGGTGGGTCATGAGGAACGTACTCCAAAAGATTATAAAATGACCTTTAAAAAGAGACTGCTCCTATTGGTTACTAAGTATACAGGATGAAGTTTTTATTTCAGCTAAAAATGGATTTGTGATGGGTAACTTTTTTTTATAGTTCCAAGGATTATTATAACATTTCACTAGAATATGAGACAAATAAAACTTACCCTTCAAAAGCTGTAACCAAAAGGAATTTCAGTCAAAATTCGTAGACAGGTAGGAGCCTCAATAAAAGGTTGAAGTATGTTCAGTTCCTCATCACTCACTCTGTATAATTGAACTTTTTTTAAAGATTACACACATACAATCATAACTTGAACATAACTATTTCTTAAAGCACGTAATTTTAATAATAAATTCCCTATAAATCTATATACACTTCCCTTTTAAATAAATTCCTACCTACACCTAAATTTCTAACGGTTACAGAACCTAACCTCAAATATTTGACAACCGAATTTTCATTTACACTGTAGAGTATTAATGTACTTAACAATTTACGTAGGCACAGCACACTGGATTAATAAAATTTCGAGACATACATCCTACCGAATATGAAATTTGGGATCATTGTAATTCGGTAAATAAACTAGTTCCTACCCCAAGTCAGGTAAACGTGGGACCCTGACAAGGATTTCTCGGGGTTTTTATCGCTCTATGGACAGTGGCGTCGCTTAAAAAGTATTTGAAAGTGTATTGGGAATTTGATAAATGAAATGGAATTATTGGGAGATAGTTTTACTGTTTTTTCTCTTATTCTTTTGGTAATCAAACCACAATAATGTTTTTTATATCGACGTTTCGGTAGCGTTCCAGCTACCGTTGTCAAGATTAACTAGTAATAAAATTAATAAAATAATTTTTGGTCCCTATCTGACACAACGAAAAATATGACAACTAGGCAATCAATAAAATATTATTGATTGGCTAGGCTAACTAGATATCAATACATCCTCGTATATTATCTGAATATGTGAATATATTGGTGGCCGGGTTTTTTGACATACGATGTTTTTGACATGAGTTCCTGTAGCTAAAAACCATGTTTGCTACGCCACTGGAACTTTCTCAATGGGGAAGTGAAAGACCAGCAACTAAGTTAGCGTAATTTATGCAAAAAGGGACGGATAATACCAAAATAATCGATTTTTTTTTCAATTTTATGCATAACCAGTTAGTTTGAGAAAAAATGAGAAATAAAATTTGGTCAATTTGTTGAATATAGCAAAAATTGCTAGACTGATGGTTTTAATAAAAGCCTGCAAGTTTTTATTTTTTCGTACTAACAAAATTATGACCAAAAATTAAAATGTACACTGAGAAAAACAAAATGGTTAAGACAACATTCATGTGAGTGTCATTTATGAATATGTATTGTCATATTTAAAGTAGGAAAATTTGTCAGCTTGAAACATTGGATTTTATGTAATGGTAATGTTTCAAACAAAGTGGCCAATAATGAATAAAAAATATACATAAATAGAAAATTTTATTTTCTGAAAAAATTCACTCATCACTTTTGAATAATCCTGTATGGAGATACGGCTTTTCCGATTTTTTCCCATATTCCAAATTTCAGTTCAAAATTTTCGTTATTATGGATTCTACGAATTTTTTACTACTCTGTGTGCAAAATATAAAAAACAAGCCTATATACAGTGTGGAAACTACTTATGGAATAAAATTCCTTAAGTCATTATTTTAGAAAATTATGAAAAATGCCGAGACACGTCAACTTTTGATTTGAGTAAACATAATGTAAATGTACAGGGTGATTCACGCAAGTATTCCAAAAAAACTAAATAATGTATGGTCAATTATGAATTATACAGGGTGAAATTTTAATTTTTACAGTTATTAAACACATACATAAAATACCTGATGTATTGTTGTTGGCAATAGCACAGTCTCCTATAGAACTCCTTAACTTAATTTAAAGTTTGGGGTGAAATATTCCGTATTTCTGTAGTTATCCTGTCTTTGAGGTCTACAATTGGCTGTGCTGCATATACTTTGTTCTTGAGATAACCCCAACAGAAAAAAATCTAACGGCGTAAGGTCTGGCGATCTAGCTGGCCACTCAATAGTATCTCTTCGTCCAATCCATTTATTGGGGAAGATTTCATCTAAATGAGTTCTTACCATTAAAGCATAATGGGGTGTTGCCCCGTCTTGCTGGAGCCAAACATTTTCATTCGGTGTGCTAGGATCTATTGCGTTGGGAGATAAGTTTGCCAACGCAGGAATAACTTCATTTCTAAGCATATTCAAATATTTTTCAGCTGTCAAATTTCCATCTATAAATAATATGGTCGCCTTTGATACCGGCCCAAACGTTCACCTTTTGAGGGTACTGAGTATGTGTCTCACGCATCCAATTAGCATTCTCTGATGACCAATATCTACAGTTCTGTCGGCTTACCTCTCCATTCAATGTGAATGTTGATTCGTCAGAAAAAAGAATGGTACCAAGAGCTATCTCATTTCTGTTCAGCTTATTCATCAATCTTTCGCAGAAATCCATTCTACGATCTGGATCGTCTTCTGTTAACTCCTGCACAAAAGTTTTTCTTTATGAAGACATCTTAGAACAGTTGTATGACTAACATTATTTTCACGGGCAATTTGACGTGTACTTGAAGTTGGATTCTCTTCGACACTTACAAAATATCCACTTTCACATCATCTTCAACGAAGTGTGGTTTTCTTTTCAATGGTTTGACATGTCCAAGTTCTCTGAATTCTGCATGAATTTTAGTCATAGTACTTTGTGAAATATTAGGCAATTCGGGATACCTGTGATTAAATAAGTTTGCCACTTCAACTTGACTTCTGCAGTTATCCCCGTACCTGATCATCATTAAAATCTCAATTCGGTGAGTCTCAGTTAAATATTTTATTGTTATGTCGACAAGGAAAGAGTGTTTGACAAAGATTTTACTTTTTCAGTATAAACTGTCAACACATCAACAACTGACAGAATAGAAAACAATCCACATTATTTACCGATTTAAAGCAATCCACATTATTTACCGATTTTGACTAATTATTGGCGTTTTCAGGCAATTTTTAGGTATTTATGATAAAATCATGGGCGTAGCATGTTTTATTTCATATACAAATACGTTTAATAATTAGTTAGTTTAGATTTTTGATAAATCCATATTTAGCTAATTTAAAAAAGTACCAATATTTCAAATGTAATAAATTATTAATTTTAAAATTCCACCCTGTATAATTCATAATTGACCATACATTATTTAGTTTGTTGGAATCGGTTCATTAAGAGGATTTCAAAATTATGCGAATATAGGTTCAATTAAAAAAAACATCACCGACTATGGCATACTTGCGTGAATCAAGCTGTACATTTAAATTTATGTTTACATAACGCACAACTCAATTCAAAAGTTGACGTGTCTCGGCATTTTTTATAAGCTTCTGATATGATGACATAAAGAATATTTTATTCCATAATTGATTTTCACACTGTATATAAATTTTCGCAAGGTATCAAGTAACTTCATTGAAACTAAAGATACTCAGCTTGGAACAGTGGATTTTTCGTTATGGTTTTGTTTTAAAGCAAAGCGGCCCATAATAAATAAAAAATATAAATAAAAATAAATTTTTATTTTCCGAAAAAATCTACTCCTCACTTTCGGAGAACTCTGTATGCAAAATATCATAGATATGGTTTCCCTAATTTTTTTCCATATTGGTTGCTTATCTGAGAGTATGAATTTCAAATTTCAGTTCAAAATTCATATTTCCAAGGACTCTACGAATTTTATTCAAACTAAAAACACTCTCGCTAAGCACATCCCTGCCTCCGAACTCCGGTTTTATAAAATTAATTTCCGGGTCGAATGAGGTTTTTTTGTTGAAGATGAATAATGTAATTTTTTACGTGGGACACAATATGAGATTATTACGTCTTCTTATTGAATCGAACCCTGAATTGATATCGATCTAACACCTATTACAATAGCCAGATGAAATGGCGCTAAATATATCTAGCTAGCCTTTCTGGCACTTTAACGTTCGTTATTTAATGCATGTGTATTTATCAAGCGTGTAAATAAAATAGTAATCTAACAGTTGATGTTTTTGCACGACAGTCTACGAAAAGGCGGTAACCACATTTGCAATTTTATTACGAAAGTACAAAGACAATCATTCATTTCGTATTGTGGTCGGGTAGGTATGTCGTGCCCTAAAATATGCAGTGACTCTTAAAATATTTTTTTTACAAACGTGTTAAAAATGCCATTTTTAGCACTCCATAGAAGCCTTAAAAATGTCACTTTAAGACACTGAGTGCCTTAAAATGTTTATGGCACTGCTGGTAAAAGTGAATTGTCAAATTTTGAAAGCAAACGTCAAAATATTTAGATTTTATTTATTAACATCAATATTAATAGTACAATTTGTGCAATTTGACAAATTAATTTCCTGCACTGTTGTTTTACCATTTTCCGTGGATAAGGAGGAATGATGCGCAGAAAAAATGGAATTTAAATTTAAATAATTTAAAATTATCTCCTTTGGATGTATTAATAAAGGTTTTCAAAATTCAATTCAAACTGTATTATTGCATTTTTTGAACGTCCTTTTAACACTTATCTCATAAATAACTATTAAATCTCATTTAATACGAAAAATCGTTTTAAAAGGCAATAAAAATTAATAGTACACATTTACAGATGAAAATTTAAGTCTGGGAACTACAAAGTAATTAAAGTTCGTTTCATAGCACAGACCGTCTATAATAAACGGATGTCTTAAAAATTTTTATCTCTTATTTATGTTTAACAATGTATCTAAAAAGAAATTGTGACCAGGCCACCCTGTAATCGGTGAAATAACAATAGGTACACACCAACCGGTATCTCGTGAAATGAGGTGACGATGCGCCGTAACAAATTTGAAAGTGGGGATCCAGCAAAGCCAATCGTGTGGTAGACGTTATGGATCTACAAGTCATGCAGAACTTTTTATCAACAGTAAAAACACAAGAGCTTTTTTTAACGGATGAATTTCTCTTTGCAACGAAACAGTTTTGCCAATCACTAATTTTACGAGAAAAACTGACGTGATAAAATCGCGATACCGAAGGTGGAGCGATTTTATCTAATGTCAGTTTTTCGAGCAAATTTAGTGATTGGCAAAACTTTGAGTTAAAGAGAAATTTATCTGATGAAAGAAAAGCTCGAGTGTTTTCTGGCAAGATAAATTAACGATAGAATATTGAAATTATAAATAACCAAACTTACGCCTCATTGTCATTGTGCGCTTACTAGATATTGAGGAAGAGAAGTTTTTATTCGATAAAAAAGGATGCACCTTTTTTATCGATGTCAAAGTGACAATAACATTTCCAGGTATCTGACATTTTAACATTGGAGTTAATTTATCGAGAATAATTTTTTTGTGAAATGTGAGATAAACTTTCTCTTCCTTTGTATAAAACTTTCTGGGACACACTGTATATCATACCTAACCAAAAAACATTCCCTCATTCTTCTAATAATTCAATTGTTGTTTCAATTATTGGAACTTTAGTTCTTTACGTCAGGTTATGTTTGAGCGACCGGGGGTCGCGACGCAAAAGATCTGACCGTTACGTTACGTTACGTTATGTTACGTTGCTTCGTTATGTGCCTTGCTTGCGTGCGTGTGCTCTCTCCTGAGTCTCTCTCTCGTTTACGAAGCAGCGATTCATATGCTTCGGCCGGGAATCGAGCCCGGGCCGCCCGCGTGGCAGGCGAGCATTCTACCACTGAACCACCGATGCTACATTAAAATTCTATGCAAAGCTGGTATTCGCAGTGCTGGTGATCTACTTGAATTTGTTCGGATACATTTTTACCATTATTTCCATAATTTTTTTTTGCGTGATTGATCTTTTTTGTTTATTTACAGCATCGGTTGTCAGGACGGTGGGTTATGTTTACTGGTTTCTACGTTTAACACGTCGGTAAGTAATTCACTTACCGTTCAGACGTCGAAAAGTAATAAATAGCATAAAAACAATTTCACCAAAATGTAAAATATATTTTAAACTGATCGAGAAGTATAAATGCCACTTTTGAAATTTCGTTCATTTCGAAGAAATTTAAATTATTTTATTCGGAATTTATTTCAATATTTACGATCGCGCGAAAAATGATATAAGCATCTCGAACGTTAAGGGTAATTACAACGTTTGCATGTAGATTCCTCTCGTGAAATTGGACAAAATGATGTGAGGATTGAGGGGTCTAGCACATTTACTTTTCGAAAAACAGGGTGTTGAAATTTTGAAAACTTGAATGTTTTAATTCGATAACTTTAAAATGGATGGATAAATTGATTTGACATTTGGCAGGTTGTTTTTAAATAGAAAAGGGCATATTTTGATAAAAATAGTAGTTTGTGCAACTAGTGTGGATATGATGGCCATATCGCACGAGGACAAAGTTTGAGCACGACGCTGTAGGCGGAGTTCTCAATCGTTCAAGTGCGATATGGACAATCCACACGAGTCGAACAGCATATTTTTTCTACGACCCACTTAAGAAAAAATCTAGAAAATAAAAATTTCTATAAACTGTAATATAACTTCAAATTGAAAATTTAACAATTCAATTTTATGTTTCCACTAATTTTTTTGTGGTAAACGTACAGTTCTTGAATGTCCAATTTGTATAATGCTACAGGTTAATTTTTAAATATACGATGCTGTTATAAGTAGATGTTGCCAGTCGGACTCCCTCATGAAGGGTACCGTACCATTATCTATAATAATGGATATTTTGCTAAATATTTCAAACGTCTACCTGTTGTCGTTATTAAAATCAAGCAGAATGATTATTTGAGAATAAAATTAACGATAAAAAAAACTTCTTCTTCCACCTTTTTTTGAAACTCATTTCTTTAAGTATCATACTAGAAAATACCCGACATTACTGTGATCATTCACATATTGACAACATTGTATAAATTTTAATATCTTTTATTCGGAAGTAATTACACAAGTGCATCAAAT